>JADGMU010000616.1:0-37472 GCA_016920895.1 Vaccinium myrtillus | reverse complement strand
GCAAGCAATTTTGATTTGTCATGGGGCCATTGTCGCCGCCACCTTGCTTCTTCAAGGACGTCCTTCAAGAAATCAGGCATTTAGCGAGGAAATTGGTTTCCTCGCTGAAACTTTCCTCGCTAAAGGCACGCTATAGTCGACTATCACCACCACAGTTGTCAGAATTTGAAACAACAATACAACATCTCGATGATGATGAAGAAGCTGAGAGAAAGGAAATGGAGGGAAAAACACAAATAAACTTTTAGATCAGAGATCGATCGAGAGAAAACGGCCATCACTTTGGAGGAAGGAAAACACTCATTAGGAGTAAAGCCCTCTCCTCCCGCTACCCAATTAGGAAAGGGGACTAGGGCTTTTTCGACCGCCTTTTCCTTAAGGAAAGGGTAATTCATTGTGCAAAATTTTTATAAACTTATTTTTTTTATATATACATGTCATATTTCATCAAGTAATTCTTGTTAAAATGCGAAACAGTTCCTTCACAATATGGATGATTAAAATACACATTTACTTTTTTTTTTTTTGAACTGCAAAAAGGGTGGGAGGGGTCAACCAACGTAGCTACCTCCATTGGGCGTGACCATGAAGGCTCCCAACCTACAAGTGGAATCAGGGACGGATACAAGGGGGGGCCTGGGGGGTCACGTGCCCCCCCCTCAATTTTAGGATTTTTTTTATTTTTTATTTTTTTATTTTTACAAATAAGGGAAAACAAATAAGGAAGTACCCCATTCAGAACACTTATTTTCATAAACCAAAGTTAAGTAAAGATTCTTTACTTTAATTTATTTATGAAAATAAGGAAGTACCCCCCTTTCGGAAACAATGGCATTTCCAGAATTTTAATATTCCAATCTTATCAAAATCTCATCCCCCCACTTTTAGTACAAAGGTGAAAAACGACACGTTTTTCTCCGAAGAAAAGAGGCAAAAGACAACCTTCCCGTACTTGAAAAGATCATCCGATTATACCATTATGCTTAGAAAAATCAAAGGAACAAATACCGGGACTTTTTATCTGCCAAATTGAAACTTTCCAAAAAAGATACTTTTCCATACTTAACTGTTTTCGAAAGTGATGGCATAAAAGGGGTGCCTCGATCAATGGCGACCGATGGTGACACAACCGATACCATTCGAGTCTCGGATGAGAGATGATGATGAAGGAATCGATTATGATTCCCAAGATATTGGAAGACGACGAAGATAGACGTCGGCTCTTTGAAAAAGGGAGTCCCAAAATCAGCTTCCTAAATTTTGGAGTATCATTTAGTTTACTTGCTCTTGACTTTAGCATTGGTGCCCAGAGGAGAATTCTAGATCCGTCACTCGAGTGAATGTCCTGCTTGAGTGATAAATAGCTATTGTGCGTGAAGACATCGTCACACCACAGATTCTGCTTACACTTAGATACAAGTGGACATAAGTGTTACTCCCACAATCCATTGCCACCAGTGGCGGCTCCAAGGATTTTCGAAGGATGTTCAGAAATTCTATTACGGTCCTCTAGAAATCATAACTGTACATAATAAAAAATTTCTACTAATATCAACAATGCCACCAAAAAACGACAAAGTATTTAGCATGTTACAATTTGCTCTCGACAACTTTTTATATTTTGAAACCGTTGCATATTTTGTGGGACTTTGCGTTATGACCAAACTTTGAGGGAACTTGTGGTGGAATAAGGTAAGGCCAAAAAACAAAAAACACAACAAGAAATTGAAATTAAAATTAAAGAAAAGCATGACAAAAGTAAGAACTGAAACTTTTATTTGTTGGCAGTAAAACTCAAGCAACGATGCATCTATTATGAACATAGAATGGGTAGGAGATGACAACGAGATAAAAACAAGATAAAGAGTACTAACACCAAAACTAGCGCATACACACAAATATAGTGAGGACTAGACTAAATCAACTATTTTGTCTGTGTCTATGTTTGTGTCCATGTCTGAAGATAACAATATATGTTTGTTTTATCCTCTTCAAATTTTTTCTCCTTGAGTTGTTTGTAGCTTGCCACCTAAATTCCCAAGGTGTACATGCATATTATAGAACTTTTAGCCACGTCAACTTTGAGACATCTGCTACTGATTCTTCCACCTGAACCCCATTTAATTAATTAACTCCCCATTAAACCAATTACATCCATTGATTCAAATTTTTTTGGATTAATTGAGTGTTCAAACATTTTAAGTAGGGTGTTCAAACATTTTGGTTATGGTGTTCAAAATGACATAAATTTGAAGAGAAAAAAAGAAATTTTACAATATTTCTAAAAAAAAATATTTAGAAATAATGGGGTAAAATTCTCTGATTAACTTACAAATCCATAAAAATAATATGAATTTTAAAACCTTTAGTGGGGTCAATGAATCGCAATGGTGAGACCAGTGGATGGAAGTGCTCCCATGATGAAGTATGTGCCGTGACTAGAGCAAAGAAACTTTTTTGGTCGGAGGAAGGAGCTAGTGATCTAGGTTTTGAATACCGTATCGGCTCGAGTACCGGTTTTCCTATTGGTACCGGTCGATACCGGGTACCGTATCGGATTTGCCGCAACTATCAGGGCCGGCCCTAAGGTTTGGGTTGCCCAAGCCCGACCCCTGATTGGGTTGACCACTTAATGTTAAGTTATAAAAAAAAAAGTACAAATAAAAAAAAAAGAATCAAGGTTACATTTTTCTTTACTTCGAATTACATCAAATTTTAGGCTCCCAATACCTTCAAGAGTTCTTTTTAGAAAATTACAAGATTACAACAATACAAACTCAAAGGATAAAAGTAGAAGATAAACACAAAAGTATTAGCGTTTTTTTTTTACCTATAATAAAAGGAAAAACTCCCACTCCTTTCGTCCTTTCTTTTTTATTGCATTTTTGCCCTTCGCTTGTATTGTTATTTTCAGGAATGCATTATTAAGTCCTTTTCGCCAGTGGGTCATTGTTGTCGTTGACAAAGGGAGCGTTCCTTAAATCCATTTGGTTGCCCATTTCCCTTGTATTCATCAATACGTGTTGTCGACTTTTCGCAGAGACTTGACTCCAGAAAATAACATTGCAAGTTGAAAGACTTTGGGAGCCGCCATGCATGACTTCAAAAGCGATCCACAAGTTTTCATACACTTATCCTCAACGCTGCTACTGAAAATTATACCTTCAATAGTACTGAGGGGGTGTTCCACTAACAAAAAATTATTTTTTCCAAATACCGAGACAGGTCATTCTCTCACAACACATCGCATACAAAACCGTAAAAAAACCAAAAAACTGGGTTAGTGGAACACCCCATGAGAAGCTATAGCTAGCCACAACCACCATGCGTTCTTAGTGATGCTATTGGCTCTTTTTTCCATCATAAGACTTGATTCCAGTTGTGGCAGTATATCTTCAAATGTAAGCGCGCTACATGGAGAATGAGAGAGAAGCTCTCATCAAGTTCAAGGGTATCATATGGTTTCATAGGGTTTTAGAAGCAGGACGGCCCTAAGGTTTGGGTTGCCCAAGCCCGGTCCCTGATTGGGTTGCCCACTTAATGTTAAGTTAAAAAAAAACAAAAAACAAAAAACGTACAAATAAAAAAAAAGAATCAGGGTTACATTTTTCTTTACTTCGAATTACATCAAATTTTAGGCTCCCAATGTCTTCAAGAGTTCTTTTTAGAAAATTACAAGATTACAACAATACAAACTCAAAGGATAAAAGTAGAAGATAAACACAAAAGTATTAGCGTTTTTTTTTTTTTACCTATAGAAGAATAACTATGGTTTGTGTGAAAAAATTCATAAATTGTGTTAGCTCGATCGATTTTTTTGCAATTTTCAACCATTGGGGTTTTGTTTTTGAATGGCTACAGTACACACCTATTTTGAGTGTGGTTCCAGACTTGTTGGAGAAAAAAATAAAGCCAAAAAAAAAAAACAGAGAGGAGGAAGAAGAGAAGACCTGCTCAAAAAACAAGAAAAATAATTGTCTCTAAAAGAGAATAGATTAGAGACAGCTGGGAGTCGAACCCCGCCCCTCCAACACGTGTGGAACCTTAGCACCATCAGGTGACCAACACGCCAAGATTATTGCTTGTGTTGGTTTTGGATACTTATGTAAATTTATATATAAATTACATTTTTTTTTCTTTTGGTTGCCCTGGCCCGGGGGGTTGCCCTGGCACGTGCTGGGCTTACCCCTGGGCCGGCCCTGGCAATTATATATAGATATATATATATATATAGAGTCCCAATCCAGTCAGGGATCCCGAATCCGGGATTCGTAGTTCCGGATCAAATTTTCACGATCCGAACCGTCCAATGTGTTTAAAAGGTGTTTTTAAGGGTCCCCGCGAGAAATCATCAAAAAAAAAATTACCAGGAAGGGCTTGATCCAAGCAGTTTTTCATAAAACTGTATACAAAACGGTTCGGATTATGCAAAAACAATTTTTAAAACCTCGAAAACACCATTTTTTCTTCAATCCGGGACAATCCGGGATCCTTGACAGGATCGCCGGTGTATATATATATATATTGAGAGAGAGGGTTTTTAAGAGACACAAAATTTGTCACAGAATATGACATTTTCAATCCCATTTTCTTAAAAACCAAGGTACCCCCTTAAACCCACTTAATCTACGTATATTTAGTACATACTTGTTATATTTGATGTTTGGTAGTGATAGAAGTTGAACCTATGCATCACAAACCCTTTTTGAAAAACATACCCTGTTTTTTTATAATCTCCCCGTTCAGAAATCATAGTTTTTGGGTCATTCCAATACCAAATTAGAAAAAGTGTGTAACTACACTGTTGTAGATCTTGAAATTCTCTTAAATTTTGATATATAACCCGGTAATCCTACGGGTACAGACCATTTTGTACAGAAATTGTACAAATCACTCTCGGGGACCCACTTTTGGGTCCCACACGAGTGATCCGAACCGTTCATTATTTTTAGAACATTTTTCCGAAGGGCTCCACAAAATTTCAGCTCAATCGGACGGTTAGAAGTGCTTGAACCAAAATCACGCCGTTTCGTTCAAAATGAAACGGCGTGATTTTGGTTCAAGCACTTTTAACCGTCCGATTGAGCTGAAATTTTGTGGAGCCCTTCGGAAAAATGTTCTAAAAATAATGAACGGTTCGGATCACTCGTGTGGGACCCAAAAGTGGGTCCCCGAGAGCGATTTGTACATTTTCTGTACAAAATGGTTTATACCCGTAGCAGGATCCTATATAACCTGCCTTGATCGGAGTTCGGAGTAAAAAGTTATGGCTGGAATTCGGTGGCAGTTTTGTTCAGTCCGATATTTGCCCACTATTTTTCGGTACCGGCCGATATTCCCGATATTTGCCGGTACGGCCGGTACCTCCCTGTATTGAACACGGTACGGTATTGAGGGTCCTTGGTACCGTTTCTATACAAAACCGGTACATACCGGCCGGTACCGGCTAGTACGGCACGATATTCATAACCTTGCTAGTGATAGTTAGGTGATCATTGTAAACGTCATACTATAGTTGTGGTTCTATTTTGGAAGGCTCAGCCTAATTTCTACCGACTCTATTTGCAGAAGTTGTAAAATAGTAATCCAAAGATCGATTTGTTATGTAACACGTTTTCGAAGATTAATATGAATTATTTCTTAATTCAAAAATAAAATAAAATTTAAGTGACCCCACTTGATCCCTAGCTATTAGCTCCGCCCATGAGCATTATCATAAGGAATATTGAATTGGCTAAATAAACTAAGTGGATTATTTTTTCGTCCTGACTCGATTTTTTTTTGCATTTGTTAGTTTTGCGTGATTTTTGTGGTTTATTAGTTTGTCTCGATGAGAGGAATTTAAAAAGTATAAAATTATTAACCACACCTAAATTTTTGTGAATAAAGACAAAAATAATTCAATAAACCACAAAAATTTGGATAATTTTTGTCTTTAGTGAATTTTTTTTAAATTTTGATCATAATTTTGTAATTTTTAGATTTATCTTGTCGAGACGAACCAATAAACCACAAAAAATCGACGCAAAACTACCAAATTAAAATTTATTTTTAATAAAGAAAAAAAATGGTTTATTTAGCCAAAAACAACCGAAGTCAGTTTAATTCTCAAAACATACTTCGGTATAACGCATTTTGGAATTACCTTGCAAACAAGCAAAATACAAAAAAAAAAAAAAAACCTCACAATGCAAAAAAGGCAGCAACCAAACATGCCAATATTAATACATGTATTCTCTAAACATATTCCATCGCGTGTTACAAGCGTTTAAGAATACCTGTATTAATATTGGCATGTTTGGTTGCTGCCTTTTTTGCATTTAATTTTTTTTTGTTTTGCTTGTTCGCGAGCTAATTCCAAAATGTGTTATACTGAAATATGTTTTGAGAATTAAATTGACAAATGCAAAATAAAATATCACAAAATCCTATTACAAAATCTGGAGGACTTTTTTGGATTTTCATTGTGCTCTAAAATCCTATTACAAAATCTATATTTTACGTATTACAAATTCTGATTACAATCCAAAAATAAGAAAAACCTAAATCTTAAGATTCGATTCCCAATCACTCCTTAAATGGAATAAAGCCTATTAAAATGCTAACAAAGTTTAAGAGTCCATTAGGAGGCCGTTTGGCCGACTGTTTTTTGATTTTTCGATTTCTCCTTTTCGCATTCTGGGTGTTTGACCAACACACCCAGAAGTTGTTTTACCAAAAACTGTTTTTCCGTTTTTGAAGATAGAAGCCAGAAATCAAAAATAGGTTAGGAGCTGTTTTTTGATTTCTACTTCTCCTTTTCCCTTTCCAAAACACATTCTGCACATTTCTCCCAAACACTCCTCCCACATCCAAAACTCATTCTGACCAAAAACCAAAAAACCAAAAAGCCAAAAAGTTAAAAATCAAAAGCTAAAAAGTAGGCTCCCAAACACCCCCTAGATACTGATGTATGGGTGTTTGGGCACCTCTTTTTTACATTATGCGTGTTTGACAAGTGAAAGCAAAACATGTTTCCCAAAGTGAGTTTTGAAATTATGAGTTTAGAGATGAAAAATCAAAAGTAAGCTGGGAGGAGCTTTTTAACTGCCAAGGGGTCCCTGTAGTGCACAAAATGCACTACACGGTGCAGTGCGCACCATCCGACCATCCATTTCGACAATGGACGACTTGGATTTAATCCAAACAATCAACGGTCGGATTCAATTCACTGCTCGGATTAAATCCGAGCAGTCCATTGTCGAAATGGACGGTCGGATGGTGCACTACACGGTGCAGTGCATTTTGTGCACTGCACCATCCCCCAGCCACTTTTTAACTTTTCATTTTTCCCATTTTGATTAACAAAAAACCTACGAAATACATTATGCACCTATCTTTCTAACCATACTCTTATTGTAAAATGCATTTTGCATATTTCTTCTAAACACTCCTGTCAGAGTTAAAAAATACATTTTTGACCGTAATCAAAAAGTCAAAATACTAAAAATGAAAAATTAGGCTCCCAAACACACCCCATTGAAGATCGGAAGGTATTTTGAAAATTTCCTCCTAAAATATACTCCAAAAAACAACTTAAAATTTTGAATAAATGGGACAGAGAATCCAAGCCCTTGAAATTTGAAGGGAGGGCGACTAATTTTCACATCCCGCCAAATTCAAACCTTTTCGCTTGGCAAACACCAAAATCAAGTCAAACCTCTAGAAATTCAGATCCATTAGAGTTTCACTTAAATTTTATTTTTCCCGGGTTTTCTTCCCTCTTCACACTTTCCCTCAAATTGAAATCACTTCAAACACTCAAATTCAAATTTTCCCCAAGGTTTCAACCCCCCTCTCTCTCTCTCTCTCTCTCTCTCTCTCTCTCTCTCACACACACACACACACAAACACACACAGAGCACGAAATGGAGAACAAGTTTCACGAATTACCTCCTCTCAAAAGATACAGGCTCATGCAGCAAGATCTGGAGTCAAAACACCAAAACCACGGCGTGGCTTCGTTATCATGTCTTCCGGCAAAAAAGAGAAAACAATCGCGGGCCTCACCGCCGCCACCTACCCCTGCCGCCACCGCTCTCTGTTTGCCGGCCAAGAAAAGGGTCTGGGCTCCCCATCCCGACCTCCTGCCAGAGGAACCCGTTTGTCCCTTCGACCTCAATGTCGAGTATAAAGCCACATTTGATGGTGAAGAAGAAGAAAAGAATGTTTCGATTCCGGCTGATTTAGCAGACAAAGTTCCCATTTCAAACAGCGTCGAAGATGCCGAAGAATACGAAGAAGAAGAAGAAAAGAATGTTTCGATTGCAGAGAGTATCAATGGAGGGGAAGAAAACGAAGAAGGAGATGTTGATGAAGAAGAAGAAGTCAATGCACAAGAAGCAGAGAACGTTCCTATTTTGAACAATATTGACAAAATTGAAGAACACGAAAAAGAAGAAGAAGAGAATGTTTCAACTGCGGAGAGTATCAATGGAAGGGAAGAAAACGAAGAAGGAGAAGGCGACGTTGATATCGATGATGGGATCGAATGCGCCGTGTGTCAAAGCACAGACGGAGACCCATCGGACCCAATTGTGTTCTGTGACGGGTGTGATCTCATGGTCCACTCAACTTGCTACGGATCTCCCCTTACAAAGGGGATTCCAGAGGGTGATTGGTTTTGCGCCCAATGCTTAGTTTCCCAATCACCCCAAACTGGAAATGGGAATGTCGATTCCTTTCCTTGCTGCCTCTGCCCCGTCACTGGTGGGGCCATGAAGCCTACCAACGACGGGCGGTGGGCCCACATAGTGTGCGCGGTGTTTGTGCCCGAGGTGTTCTTTACTGATCCGGAAGGACGAGAAGGGATTGATTTTTCTCGGGTTCCTGATAAGAGGTGGGGGCAGAGTTGTTATGTGTGTGAGAGTGGAAGGGGTTGCGCCATTGATTGTTCCGAGCTCAAGTGCCCGTTGGCGTTCCATGTGGGATGTGGGTTGAAGGAGGAGCTTTGTATTGAGTATAGAGAAGGGAAGAATAAGGGGGCTGTTGTTGCTGGGTTTTGCAAGAAACACACTGAGCTGTGGAAGAAGGTACAAACGCTGGCTAGTTTTGGTTAATTGATTGCAATTAGTTTCCTTGTTGTTTTGGTTTATTGTTGCGTAATGTGATTCGCAGTTAATGGGTTTTTGATTTCGTTTCGTTTGTTTTTGTTTTGCAGCAACAAGAAACAGGAAAGTTCAAGATTGTGGCTAGGGAATGAGCACAAGAAATAGCAAGATCTTGAGTCTCAGTAGTTTTTCCTTTTCTTCCTATCATTTGTTTTATAGATGGGTCTGTTGGAGTAGATGTAGGATTTGCCAATGCCAAGAAAAAAAATTCTGATGGGTCTGTTGTTAGAAACTTGGTTATGGGTTTTGCCTGTTTGGACGCTAGATTGTTTGCATTTAATGATTTGTAATTTTGTTACTTGGTGAATTTTGGTGATTTAATGATTTGCCAATGCTTAGTTGCACGAGTCCTCATTGTTAATGGTCGTTGGGATCTGAGTGGCATGGTGAACATCATTGATGATGCTACCATAACTGACATTCTTTCCATTAATCTTCCCATTCCTGGGTGTTGTCCCTGGATGGCATGTGCACTGCCTCTAGTGCCTATGATTTTCTTAATAAAGAGGATCATGACATTAAGGGATGGAAATGGTTCTGGAAGCTTCAATTACCTCAAAAACTCAAAACCTTCATTTGGCTCATACTCTATGATAAGCTTCCTACCAATCTACTTCGCAACAGGAGAGGAATGGCTACCTCTGATCTCTGTCCCCCTTGCAATAGCTCTCCGGAAAGCAACATTCACTTATTCAGGGACTGCCCCAAAGCCATGAGCATTTGGGACAGCATCCCTTCAGGCCGACTTATGAGGGGCCGCATTGTTAGCACCACTGCTGATTGGTTTTCTTACAACTTAAAGAGGAAAAAAAAAATTATACATAGATTAATACCTTGGAACACTCTCTTTTGTACCACCATTTGGCAAATTTGGAAAGACCGTAATCGTAAAAGCTTTGATAACATTGATACGGTGGATTCAGTGAGTGTCAAAGTATTAACTTCCTATGCTTTTGAAATAGTGGATGCTTTCAATTCTCCCCTCATAACTGGCCCTTCAGTCAACCGTCTAATTCATGGTTGCCGATATGATAGCAATGGAAAAGCAGGCTTTGGCGGCATTTTCAGGAATGATCAAAGCACATGGCTGCTAGGATACCACGGAAGAGTCGCGGCAACATCAAGCTTGGAGACGGAAATCTGGGGCATATAGAGAGGAATAACTATCATTCTTGAGAAAGGCCTCTCAAATGTCCAAATCAAATTTGATTCCCAAACATCAATCATCATGTTCAACGAAGGAGCAAGCCCCAACCACCCCCAGAGGAATATCATCAATGACGGATGCTACATTCTCAACCGATCGGGATGCACCCTTGTCCATACCTATCGAAGTGCTAATCAATGTGCGGACCACCTTGCCCATCTTGGTGCCGAGCAAGAAGAAGATCTCATTGTCTCCACTGACCCCCTCGTTCTATTAGGGAGTTCATGATTAGGGACAATCTCAACATTAGGCAGATTATTGACTAGTTCTATGGCTTTTACATTGTTGGTTTTGTTGTGTAATCTGATCTATGCACTGCTGATGCATCCTGCTACTCTCCGTTAGCCTTTTATAATATTTCCGAAGTACCAAAAAAAAAAAAAAATCATTTCAATGTTGGCTAATAATATTTTGTATCTTTGATATTATTTCATGTAATTTCTTGCATCAATAGGATCTGAGTCGGTTCATTGACGTTATGTTTAAGCTTATAAGATGATTGGATAATGAATACATATTGTTTTGTGGGTAAAAATTGATGAGATCTAGAGGAACAAATTTCTCACCAAGCATACCTTGTCAAAGTTCCTACTTGTGGGATACCCCTATTGTCAAGCAGAAGATTTAGAAAACTTGTGGATATAAAAAAACCACAAAAACAGACTTAGTCATAGTTCACCTCTGCATGTGCACAAATTTTGTCTATATAATCAAACTACTAGTTTTCAACTAATTCCAAAGCTGTTACAATGAGGACTCAGGTACTCAAAATAATGCAATGCAGCTTTTGTTGTCTATCTGTTTTTTCACTTTCATGTTTTAGATCTACTGTTTTCGCTGAGGAAGTATATAGATCAGCCGTTGGGGATCCCGGAATGAGAAGAGATGGTCTTAGAGTGGCAATTGAGGCGTGGAATCAGTGCAATGAAGTAGGCGAAGAAGCTCCAAATATGGGTAGTCCGCGGGTGGCAGATTGCTTTGATGTGGATAACTCCTCTTCACCAAGTGAGTTCTTATCCATTGGTGATTCTCACTTTGTTATGACAATTGGGTTCTAACCTATAAATTTAATGACTCTTTTTGCTAATAAATATATTGGACACTCTGCAGAGTTCATTGACCTAGAATGAAATCGGCATTACATAAAGTCTTTCAGAAGAAGTTGTCTCAAAGGCTCATTTATAAAATGTTCATTTACCTCAAATATAGAAAAAGAAAATGCATCTAATACTCGGTGTTTTCAAATTGGGATATGTATCGTGTATCATTTTTTTTATTGTACAAATTGCATTGGGATACGTATCATGTATCTTAAAATACGTTTGTTGGAACAGTCAGAGTTTCTAATATTTAGTTGGAGAACATTTTGGAATAGGGGGAAATACTAAGAGTGGGAACTGGGAAGGAGGATATTTCTTTTACACTTAAACTTTTTTTTGGCTTGGTGCAAAATGGCTAAAACTCATCTCTATTTATACTACTCCATGGAAGGCTCTAGTGTAAAGATATTTTCACATAAGATAAACTTTGAGGTTGATTCTAGAATTACACATGTGACTAATTCTCACAAAAAAAAATCTAGATACTTCACAAGGATATTCTAGAACTTCTAAAAGCTAGATATTCTAGAGCTTTTAGAAACTAGATATTTATATCTTCTTTGATAATATCTTTCATTTTTGGTTTTGTCAATTGAGATTGTTTGGACTTTACTTTCTTGTGCAAAAATACTAAATCTAGTTTATGCATCAATAACATTAACCATAATTAATATATAATTAAAAAGTAGTTATACCTAATAACAGCAACAAACTATTTTTACATTTTTAAAAAAGTTTCAAGATGCAAAAATTTTCAATCTCTTAATTGGGCTCTTTTTGTTGCCAAAATTATGGAAAGAAAAGAAGAGCCTTTTTTATGATTCAGGCAAAACACAATGGAAGTATGATTCTTTATTTTAAGTAAGCCCTACATTGAGGTTGAATTTCTATCAAATGGTTTGAATGTCACCATAATTAGATCGAACGGCTTAAATTAATGCATTGGGGTTCCGCTTATTAAAATAAAGTCCGACTTTTTCCTAATAAGTAATCGTTGGATACATACCGAATCAGGATACCCATATAAATCGTAGGAATCAGTAAGATACGCGATCGTATCACATGATTTTTACACAAAAATGACACATGATGGGATAAGCATCCTTTCCCGAAAGGGACGATACAAATCACATGATACATATCCAATATCATAGACTTTTAACAGCTATGCTAATACTTTTTTTTTTCCTTACAAAAAAAAAAAAGGAACTCTAGACCTTCAGACTTCTCCGTTTGATACGTTTAAGTTAATGTGTTATTTCTGTTTTCGAGGAAGTCAAGTTAATTCACAAGGTCAATGAGAAAGAAAATAAACTTGGCATATTGGATTCCCCGTTCAACGAGTTAGACATCACCAAAATCAACCAGATTGCAGCATTGAAGGAGATTTACTTGGGTAAGAAATGCCAAGTATATGACTATCCAAGGCCATGGCAATTTTGGATGATAATGCTCAAGAGTGGCAACATGGACACATTAGCTGCTATATGCCCCGAAAATGGTTATAAATCAAAGCCCTTTCCGCAAGATTCCAGGTTTCCATGCTTTGGAGAAGGGTGCATGAACATGCCACTGATATACCATAACTACACGAAAATACGAGGGGGAGGCAAAGAAAATAGCATTCTGAGAGGAAGTTTCTATGGCACATGGGATTTGGAAGCTGATGTTACAAAAGCAGCCACTGAGAATGACACTTCCTACTATTCAGTCACTTGGGAGAAGGAGGTTGGAAAGGGGAGCTGGGTTTTCCACCATTTCCTGAAGACATCATCGAAGTACCCGTGGTTGATGCTTTACCTGAGATCAGATGCCACATCAGGGCTATCAGGCGGATATCATTATTCAACGAGGGGGATGTCGAAAATAGTAAGTTCATTCTATCAGAATTCTTTGGCAAATAGCATCAATACTAGTAATTCCTCACTGAATGACGAAGAAGTTTGGATCAAATAAGCGCACTCACATTCATACATAAATTGGGACAATTAGCTTTCTCTGTGTAAAAACACCCAAATGCTTCTGTTTGTTTACCCTACATTTCAAATGGTCATATTCAAGTAGCTGGAATCATAAATTCGTCTTGCCATTGATTATCCGCTGGACTGTAAGTATTTCAATTGGATATATGTTTTTTTTTGGTTGCTTCTGAATGCAGTCATTTTACCATCTTCTTTTTTTTTTTTTTGGGGTAAATCATTTTACCATCTTCTTGTCCCAAACTAAACGATTAATGTCAATGTTGGCACCCATTTTCCCAACTTATACTCTTTATGCATTATGTTTCTGCATTTTTTTCTTCCTTGCAAGGTTCCTAAGTCACCAAATTTCAAAGTGAGATTCTTTCTAGACATAAAACAAGGAGGGGGTACAAAAAGCCAGTTCTACCTCATGGACATCGGAAGCTGTTGGAAGAACAATGGCCAACCTTGCAATGGGGAGGTGACAACGGATGTCACCAGATACAGCGAGATGATCATAAACCCGAATGTAGGCTCACGGTGCAACCTAAGTAGCCTTGGTTCCTGCCCTCCTTATCACACCCTACCAAATGGAACACGTATCCATAGGACAGACAAAGATAACTATCCCTACGAGGCTTATCACTTGTATTGCTCTCCAGGCAATGCTAAGCATCCTGAGGAGCCGTATAACTTCTGCGATCCTTATAGTAATCCTCAACCGCAGGAAATACTGCAAATTCTCCCTCACCCGGTTTGGGGAGCATACGGTTACCCAACAAGGAAGGGAGATGGTTGGATTGGGAATCCAAGAACTTGGGAACTTGATGTTGGAAAACTTTCTCAGGCACTCTATTTCTATCAGGTATGCTCAATATCCTAACTTCTCCAAGGCAGTGTTTGGTTTGCTACAATGATTTTGAGAAAGTTATATCTGAGGTCTTATCTCATTTTGATAGCTACGTATCGTACTGCAGGATCCAGGCACCAAACCTATGGAGAGATATTGGCCGTCGATTGACTTGGGAACTGAAATATACATCAGTGACAATGAAATCGCAGAGTGGACTGTTAGTGATTTCGACATCATTATTCCAAGAGATGATAATTAGCAATCTTGCCGGCAAATTAACCATAATAAGATTAGTTAATTTCCTGCATATCTGAGGTGCTGGACTCCTTTTACCCGGCAAATATGGGAGACTGAGGTCCTTTGTCACAGGGGTGGGAATAATCTAGCTGGTTTTACATTCCAGTAATTTGATTCAGATTAGCAACACACTGCAAGCTTAGATGGACCAAACGGAATTTTGTCTTTGGATCATGAAGTGAATCCAAAACAAACGGACAATGCATTGTTGCAAAAATCAAGTATGGAACCGATAACAAAGATTATATGGCTGATTAGATAGGATTCTACAAGATTTTGGTCCGGGTTCACTTCTTAAAGCTTTTGCCTATTTCAGAGTTTTGCTTTTCTCTCTTTATATTTATTCGAAACAAATTTGAGTCGATCTTGTTTGATTTAGTTTTTGAAGGAAGTTTGTGGATAATGAGTAGAGAAAGACAGAGAAATAAGAGTACAGAGATGTGATGGTGTTAAACACCATATGAAAATTACTATTTTGCTCACTCAGCTGCTTCAGCATATGAAAATCTATTCGAAATCCGATCATATTCAGCTAGAGTAAAACTTATTTGACATTTGCTCGTGTTAATCAACAAGTTAAACGGACTTGAGGTTCCTGTAGTGACCCCTAAGTAAAACTTAGAAAGTAAGAATGTATTTTTTGAAGCTCGTTCTATTTTGAATTCAACTTTAACAACCAATTGTTCAGTTTGTTTGACTTGCTTATGGGCCCTATTTTTAGACCGGAATGTCCTGTCATGGCCTTTTGTGGGTATTATTGTGCTCACTTCGATGATTCAAATGATCCATTTAGAGCTCGTCGTGAACGTGACTATGGGAAATAGTACATGATTGAAACACATTTCTATTGACAATAAAATTCAATCCAATATTCGCATTTTTTTTTATTTCACACTGAATGTCTTGTAAA
This sequence comes from Vaccinium myrtillus, assembly GCA_016920895.1. Lineage (NCBI taxonomy): Eukaryota > Viridiplantae > Streptophyta > Magnoliopsida > Ericales > Ericaceae > Vaccinium > Vaccinium myrtillus. Next base: position 21,995 of record JADGMU010000616.1, on the reverse strand, counting down.
ATAAAAATGATGGAATTGGCTGAGTTAATTTCTCAATAAAATCTAACTCCAATCAATAAATTGAGTACGGAAAAGGTCACTTACAACATCTCTAATCCTTACCCTTTATCTACCCAAACCCAAAATTTAAATAAAAAACTAAAAATCCATTTCCAATGGCATACCTTTTTACATACCTATTTTGCGTTACACTTTTTTACTTACCTATATGAGATATGAGGGTGACCCGCAGAGTTGTCTTTATTCATTTTTTTTTTTGCATTTGTTAGTTTTGCGTCAAGTTTTCGTGGTTTATGGATTCGTCTCGACGAAACGAATCCAAAGAGTATAAAATTATGGTAAAAAGTAATATTTTTTTGAATAAAGCCGAAAATAAACCAAAATAAACCAGTTTATTAGTTTAATTTTGGCTTTATTAAAAAAAAAAATTAGTTTCGACCATAAATTTATACTCTTTGGATTTGTCTCGTCGAGACGAATCCATAAACCACGAAAACTTGACGCAAAACTACAAAATGTAAAAATAAAAATTGAATGGTGTGAAAAAGCCAAAAAGTAGCAAAATGTTAGTTTTGCTATTTTTTAACTTGCTACATTTTTTTTTCTTCTTTTGGGTAAGGTAATTCATTTCAGAAAAACAAAACCAAAGAACATGGACCAAGGGCATAGCCTTGAGAGTCCTACACAGGATAACCAACAAAGGCACCGGAGAACCTTACTTAGAGGATCTCTAACCCAACATAAAAAAAAAACAGTACCAAAACATCATCAAGGTTTGAGCACATGAGTTGTGATCCCCCACTCAGTCAAGACCTGTTTGTTAGCCAAACTATTAGGAAAATTCCTCCAAGAAGAGATGCACATACGGACCCCATTCACAACCCCAGCCTGCAAGAATTGCAAAGGCTTAGAAGAGCCTTTGAAAATCCTACTATTCCTTTCACACCACAGATGATAGATTGCAGCTGCTAGGCATAGTTTAAAAACGAAAACCCGTAAGGAAGTGCCCTTGCTATTTGAGACAGCCCAAGCCACTTCTTCGTCAAGACCTTTAGGAGTTCGCACAACTCCACATCGCCCCAATAACTCTGTCCAGAGACCTTTAGTATAGGGACATTGAAAAAATAGGTGGTTGTGAGTTTCTTCCCCACTAGAGCACAAGACACACACTGTTGACGAGACAATCCCCCAGTTGTGCAGCCTATCCCGAGTAGCCAGCCTTCCATGGAACGCCAACCATTGAATCAAGGCCCACTTTGGAACATGACAAGGGAACCATACCAGGTTAGACCAAGGGACGGGAGGATGAGTAATTCTAACAGCGTTCCAAGCAGAAGACGAGGAAAACACACCGGAGGCACTAGGGAGCCAAACAAGGCGATCAGGCACTTGAACATTTGGAGCCAAACTAGCTGGTGTATGAGCAATGATAGTTTGAGTGACGGTGTTTCGAAGACGAGGCCACCTCCAGGTACCATCATGAATAATTAAAGCAACCTTAGCAGATAAAGATCGCCCCAAATGGAACACGACTCGACTGCCAAATTTCTGAAACAAAGGGCCCAATGGGTGCCAATTGTCTAGCCATAAGAAGGAGGACTGCCCATCCCCTATCACCCACTTCATCAAAGGTTGAGCAAGGGACCGGAGGTTAAAAAGCTTTCGCATAGTCCAAGAAGCATCTTGGGGAGGAGCCATGTACCAGAAGCAATGGTGCTTAATAATATATGTGTGCACCCATTTAACCCACAGTGTATCAGCCTTTGAACTCAATCCCCAAATGTGTCTAATCATAGAAGCCCTGTTCCAGTCCTTTAACAGACGAAATCCTAGCCCATCCTCTGATTTTGGAGAGCAAACTTTGGCCCAATTGAGCTTCGCCCCTGCAGATTTTAGATCCAAACCAGACCACAGAAAAGCAGCTAAGACCCTTTCAATCTCCTTAAGCAATCGCTGGGGAAGAATAAAAATGGAACTCCAGTAAACTTGAATACTAAACAATACTGACTGTATAAGTTGAGCTCTTCCCCCATAGGACAACTTCCTATTTGACCAAGACTTGATTCTAGCAATAATCCTCTCCTTTAGCACAGCACAATCACAGTATGTAAGCCTTGTGGAGATCAAGGGAACGCCAAGGTATTTAACAGGTAGAGATGCTTCAGGAATAGCCAAGATCCCCTTCAACAAAAGCTTATCTCTTTCACTTACAGCAGAGAAAAAAACAGAGCTCTTACTCAGGTTAGGTTGCAGCCCAGAAGAATAGAAAAACTCATCCAATGTGTCTTTGATAATGGAAAAGGAATCACAATCAGCCCCACACATAATAAAGAGGTCATCGGCGAAGATTAGGTGAGACAGATTTAAAGAGGAACATTTAGGGTGAAAGGTGAAAGGGCCCCTCGCAATCCTGGCTTGGAACAAGGCAGAAAAAGACTCCATAACCAACAAGAATAGATAGGGTGAAAGAGGATCACCCTGACGCAACCCTCTCTTTCCAGCAAAATATCCATTCATTTCACCATTTATAACTATTGAAAATCTAGGAGAGGTGACACATTGCTTAACCCAATGCACATAGAGGCCAGGAAACCCCATAGCTGCCATTGTATCAAAAAGGAAACACCAATCGACAGAGTCATATGCCTTCATAATATCGAGCTTTAAAGCACATCTAGGATACCCATTCTGTCTATGATAGCCCCTAACTAGCTCATGCATCAACAAAATGTTATCCATTATAGACCTACCTTTAAGGAAAGCAGACTGTTGCAGACCAATAAGATGAGGAAGAATACCTTGCAGCCGATTAGCCAGAATTTTGGTGACACACTTGTAGGGAACATTACAGCAAGCTATGGGTCTGTAGTCCCTCACAGTAGCAGGGGCATTTGTCTTCGGAACAAGAGTGATAGCAGTAGCATTCCATTCAGGCAACATCTTCCCACTTCCAAAAAAGTATTTCACAGCCGCGATGAAATCAGGACCCACTAAATCCCAATTTTGAAGATAGAAAGAAGAGTTAAACCCATCAGGCCCAGGAGCCTTGTCACCCCCAATAGATTTTAAGACAAGAACAATTTCAGCCTCAGTGACAGGGTTGATAAGGATAGGCCAACACTCCACAGGAACTTGCTTGTGGATAGCTTGCGATAACTTCAGAGAGGCATCCCTTCGTTGATGGAAGCTGGTCCCTAAGAAACCTTGGTAATAGTCAAGAATTTCATTTTTAATATCTTTTTCCGACGCCAAACAAGACCCATCAGCTTTATAGAGGCTAAGAATAGTATTCCTCATCCTGTGGCAGAGTAGCTTTTGATGGAAGACTTTCGAGTTCCTATCCCCCAAAGCTAACCATTTAACCCTAGCCTTTTGTTTGAAAAAAGACTCCTCAGCATAGCTAAGCTCGCTAAATTTAAGAAATAAAGCCTTTTCTTGAGCTTGTAACGCCTCATCAAAAGGGGAATTGACAATGGTGCCATTGTGACCTAATCTCGAATCCATATCATTTTCCGATGCAGATCAAATAGCTTGGATGGTGTGGCCAAATTTGACTATGGCTAAATTGATGTCAAATTTGGCAACAGAATGGTGTCACTAAAATTTGGCAGTGAATTTGACACAAGGTGGAGAGAGTTTTGCCATTCTTGATGCCAAATTTTGGCTTTGGCATGAGATTTGGCCCAAGGGCGGACTTGCTCTTAAGCAATCAGAGATTCCAATTAGTTAAGTTGGAGAAATCTGTTTCAACTCAGAATCCAAGCAGTGGTTAGGATACTGCATTTTGTGTAGTTTATTAGATACCTCTAACATAGCTTATGGGATCCATGTCAATAAAAATAGACTATGGGACGATGATAGACCTAGAAACAAGGAGGTTGCACGTGAAGCGGATCGCTAGAGAATCTCACATCGACTGATGTTGATGGAATTATGGATAAAGATATTGTTAGATGTCTCCAATTAACAATACGTCGAGTTTTTTAGGTTTTACATGAAGTTTTTTTTTAATTTTCCCTTTGGCTAAACTTGGTTTTGGTCCCAAAGTTACATTTGACATCTTCATTACCACCTCGATTCAGGCATGAGATTGCGGGTGTAGTGACCGAGGTTGGTAGCAAGGTCCAAAAGTTCAAAACCGGGGACAAAGTTGGAGTTGGGTGCTTGGTTGGAGTGTGCCACTCCTGTGACAACTGCGTTAACAATCTTGAAAACTACTGTCCCAATAAAATTACAACCTATAATGCCACCTACCACGATGGAACAACAACATATGGAGGCTACTCCGATCATATGGTCGCCAAAGAGCATTACGTGATCCGAATCCCCGACAACCTCCCTCTTGATGTGGCCGCTCCTCTCCTCTGCGCTGGGATATCAATGTACAGTCCCCTGAGATATTTTGAACTTGACAAGCCTGGTTTGCATGTGGGTGTGGTGGGTTTAGGTGGTCTAGGCCATGTAGGGGTGAAGTTTGCAAAGGCTTTTGGGGCTAAGGTGACTGTGATCAGTACATCGCCTAACAAGAAGAAAGAAGCTATTGATCATCTTGGTGCTGATTCATTTTTGGTTAGCTGAGACTCGGATCAAATGCAGGTAGCCAATGTTGTTATGGACTTACAATTTAATTTGTTGCATTGTATTCATCTACATACAGATTCTCATATCTCCCTGTGTTGAATATGAATAGGCTGCCATGGGAACGATGGATGGTATTCTCAATACGGTATCTGCAGTTTTCCCTCCTGTACCATTGATCGGTTTGCTCAAGTCCCATGGAAAGCTCATCATGCTCGGTGGACCTGAAAAGCTTGAGCTGCCCTCCTTTGCTTTTGGGTGGGTAATTTTATCTTGTGCTTATTTTGTTTGTTAAATGAGAAACGAGATCTAACTTGTAATATTGAACCGCAGGAAGGAAGATAGTGACTGGAAGTGCCATTGGTGGGTTGAAGGAAACACAAGAAATGATTGATTTTGCAGGAAAACACAACATCACAGCAGATATTGAGGTCATTCCAATAGACTACGTAAACACTGCCATGGAACGCCTTGCGAAAGCTGATGTGAGATACCGATTTGTCATTGATGTTGCCAACTCTTTGAAAGCGGCCTAATTGACTTGGCCATTTGAATCATCTGTATTCTGTCGTTGGAGTCCTTCACTATGACTGGTAGCCTTGTGTGGATCTTAGTGTGGTTAATGTAATAATAGTTTGAACTTTGAATTTGAATGAATAAGAGAGTGTAATTTTGGAGATCTTGTACCAGTTTGGTCTCTAGACGATGGAATTGGGAGTATGTGATCTCAGCAGCAACCTCGATATGAATCAGAATTGCATTTGGCCTGAATAATACCTCTGCTCGAGATTAATTAGACATGTCCAGATAATGATCGTGAATTCTTTTTTTTTTTTTTGGCATTCGATATACATCAGTGGGAGTTAGCCGGGGAATTAGCGAGTTAGTCCAGAGGAGATCTAGAATCTATCCATAGCCCTAAATCTCAAACGCCTCTGCCGAGGCTTGAACCCTGGTCTTCCTTGTGGGAGAACTAAGAGATAACCGCTGGCTACAAACCTTTGGTTATGATCACAATTTTTTTTCTTTTTTGGTCGAGAGAATAGCAAGAGAATAAAGAATGGAGTATAACACAACTACAGCAAAGAAATAACAAACCAACCGTGTGCAACTACTGTAAAAAAAAGGACTACAAATCCAACATATTGCATACAGAACACAGTGAGTAAAACAGTCACTTCTAAGGGCATTTCCAATAATTTGAAGTTTTTTGTTTTGTCGGCATCTCCGATAAATGAAGTTAAGGTGAAGCTAATGTAAGTATTTGCTCAGTTAACATTTTTTTGTGTTTAATTTAGCTCCAATAGTGTTGTTAAGGGGAAGCTAGTGTCAGAGAAATTTGTAGCAGGCATAAGTTAGGGTATTACTGTGGTTGTATCTTTAGCTTCACTTTAATTGGGGTCCACAATTTTAAACGGCACAAAATTCCATATTTTAACCGTTAACATTTTTTAGGAATACTGGGACATAGTGGGATCCTCGGTGACTTCTGCTGTTTTTTCTTTTCTTAATTTTGGTCGTATGCTAAGACAAATCAACTACACACACATTGCCCTTATCCCCAAAATCCCATCCCCTTCATCTCCAAGTAACTTTAGACCTATTAGCCTCTGCAATGTTATTTACATGATCATTTCTAAGACCTTGGCTAACAGGATCAAGTTTGTTCTCCCGTCGTATATCTTGCCCAACCAGAATGCTTTTGTATCGGGGCGTTTGATTTCTGACAGTTCCCTCCTTGCTTGTGAATTTTCCAATCTTATTGCTCATACCAAATCGAGTAGCAAACTCATGGCTGCTCTTAAACTAGATATAAGCAAGGCTTTTGATAGGGTGAATTAGAATTTCCTGGATAAGGCTCTCTGCAAGTTGGGCTTCTCTGATAGATGGGTCAACCTGCTTCGTCAATGCTACTCCACTGTATCTTTCTCTTTGCTCATTAATGGTACTCCGTCTGATAGATTTTTCCCGCAGAGGGGTCTTTGCCAAGGTGACCCCCTGTCATCCTACCTCTTTATTATTTTCCTCGAATCCCTCTCTTGCGTTCTCAATAACCTGGACACATCAGGAAATTGTAAGGGTTTGAAGCTCTCTAGAGATGGGGTTTCCCTCTCCCATCTATTTTTTGCAAATGACTGCCTCATATTTGTTTAGCCTACCCTAGATAGTTGCAACCATCTTAAGAGGGCTTTGGAAGGATTCAGCTCTTTCTCTGGTCAATGTGTGAATCCCCAAAATCTTTCATAACCATTAGCCCCAATACACCCTCAACCTTTGCTAGGCGCTTCTGAACTTTCTTTCATGTTCCTGTTAGTAATGATCCTGCTCCTTACTTGGGTCTTCCTTTGGAACTACAGCTAACAAGAAGGCTTGCTTCTCTTTCATTGAAGAAAAGGCGAGCAAAGCTTTAGCAGGTTGGAAATCTGATATCTCGCAAGCTGGGAAACTAACCTTAATTAATTCGGTTCTATCTGGCCTCCCTTTTTATTTGTGCTCTACCTTCAAACTCCTGGTAGCAACTTACAATAAGCTTTATGCCATTTCAGCAAAAAATTTCTGGAAAATGGGCGATAAGAAGCCGATACGTTGGTTATCTTGGAAAAAGATTTCAGCTTACAAGAGGGAAGGTGGCCTTGGAATAAGGGATATAAATCTTGTAAACAAAGCCCTTCTTGCCAAACAATGTTGGCGTCTACTGAACAATCCCACGCTCCTAACTTCTTCACGAATTCTTCTTCCCAAATATTGCTCCAAGGACAATCTCCTTAAGGTTAAACCCCATTCAAATTCCTCTTGGGCTTGGAAGAGCATCCTCTATGGTAGAGATCTTATTGCCAAACATGTTTGTTGGAGAGTTGGTGATGGTGAATCTATAAGTCTCTTTCATGATAAATGGATTCCGGGTTTTGATAAGACTCTTAGTCACCTTATCCCTTATGCTGGATCCGACTCTTTAAAAGTTTCTTATCTACTATCTGCATCGCCATCGGGTCCAACTTGGGATTTATCTAAACTTTTGGATATAATCCCTTCTTTCCTCATCCCAAAGATCCTAGCCATCTCTCTTCCGGAGGGCTTTGAACTAGATTGCTATGTTTGGCCTTTCACTTCCTCAGGTCAGTACAACTCAAAGTCGGGATATCGATGCTTTTATGATATGCGTGAAAGCAATAATTCTCCCACTAGCTCTACTGTCTGGATTTATAAGGGACATAATGTTTGGAATTTGGAGCTTCATGAGCGCATCAAGATTTTTATTTGGAAATATTTAAAGGATATTCTGCCAGTAAAAAGGAGCCTAGCCACTCGTTTAAATGGTTTCTCCCCATTCTGTCCTCTTTGTGGATCTAAGGAAGAGACTCTAGATCATTTGTTTTATACATGCCATCACTCCATTTCTGTTTGGAATACTTCTGAATTTCGGCAAGCTTTTCAAGCGACAACTACTAGATTGGCTTTGAAAGAATGGCTCCTAGATTGGATTATCAGCCTTCACATGAATCGACAGAAACTTTTCTCTTTCATTGCTATTCTTTGGGCCATCTGGAAAGCCAGGAACTCTCTAGTTTTTGCAAATGATGCTTTCCAAAGAGATGTTGTTATCTCTATGGGAAAGGATAATGCGATATGGTTCCAAAGAGCAGCCAACTGACTCAAAAAATCTAGAACACCTGTTCAGGCATCAGATAAAAACCCTTCCATTGTTTTGAAAAGTCACCATGCAGCTTCGTCTTTCCAAAGATCATGTGTTCTTCGAGTGGACGGTGCGTGGAAAAAAGGAAATTCTTGGATTGGTATTGGGTTCACAGCTAGGCTCCCCAATGGAAATCTTATTGCGCGGCACTCTATTTCAACTTACAGCTATAGCCCTATCCAAACAGAAATTCAAGCAATTCATCAAGCGGTTAAATGGGGCCTATAAAAGAACTTTAACTATATCTATATTCTTTCTAACAGTTTCAATACTATTATGCAGATAGGAAGCATGAGTGAGTGTCATTATCAAGACACTTTTTTGATTCACAACCTGGGGAATGAGATTGCAAAGCTGAATTTTTTGTAGAATTTCAAAGGTCGACCGAAAAGAAATCCAGGAGGCTCACCATTTAGCCAAGCATGCGCTAGGGCTTTTTGTTCCTCACCCGGACACCGGTGATGGATACCGCTCCTAGTGTTTGTTGTTTTATTGTCTATATTGTTGTTAATGTTTGTTTGTATCCTTGGCTTAGTTGGTTTGTATTCAGCTTGCAGTACTCCTTATTGTTTCAGGCTGTGATTATTAATGATATTTCTACCTCTTTATCTAAAAAAAACTGTTAAAGATTTCGGACTTGGGTTTTTATATAGCTCTTTTCTCCTCTTTTGTATGCTGTTGGAATACTTTGTTGAGGTCTGGTACAGTACCAGAAACTTTCCCAAACACTTTCCCTACTTTGTTTGGAGCCTTTGGAAAGCTCTGTATGGAACCGCTGGAGGCTATGGGTAACTACAACACTGCATCATAATTACAAAAGTTACCTAATAACACCATAACATCACATATTTGGACCCCATTTTTTGTACTTTTGTGTTATATAACACCACAATTTTAACTCTATAATTGGATATGCCCTTAGAAATCAAACAGATGCACTGACAAAAGATGACAATTGACAAGAAGACACGATAAGTCCTGACATAGACATAAATACAATCCAAAGGTTTCAAACCTAAGATCTTTGGAGGGACTAAAACTCGTAAATCTCAGCTCTTGATCGCCAGACCTACCTTTTTGATATATATATATTTTTTAAAAATTCAGTGGGAACATGAACAAGAAATACTCGGCTTTTTTGGCTCATGAAATATAAAAAATTCAAGTTATCCGATATTGGATTGCGTTCGGTTTGATTAAAGTTTTTTTCCAGATGACACTTTTTTTACGCAAATTTTCTTTTCTTTTTTTTAAAATTCAGACGACACTTTCAATCCGGACCGTTGATTGCATTGTTGGACGGTCCGGATGTGCCGAGAGTATACCACCGTACCCAAATTCTTCTCAGGCCGGGCACCTGCTTTGTGTCCCTCTTGTGCGGTTGTGCCGCCTTTGCAGGTAGAGAATAGAGATCCTCTTCGAAAATTTACACGCGGGAGAAAAAATTGTCAAGGGGGCAGCCTGGAAGCTGAGCAAAGCAATGACGGTCGCCGGTAAGAATTGTCGTTTGCTTTTTAGTCAGTCAGATTTATTTATTTAAGGGTTTTTTTCCCTACTCCCCACTTCAGCGGTGACGTTGCCAACTCCTACTGTACCCCCCACTGCCATAAGTATAAATACATCCGCCACCACGCATTTGTGCCCATTCTCCACTCTCCACCTTCATTTTACTCTCTCTCCTCCGGTTGTTTGTCGTAGTAATCTCTAGTGGAAAGGAACAGAAGAGGTTGGTGATTGTGGGTAATGGGGAAACCAGCGGAAGAAATACACTCAGTGAAGGCTTTTGGATGGGCGGCGAGAGACCAGTCCGGCCTACTCTCTCCCTTCAATTTCTCAAGAAGGTACTAAAATCAATCGTTGATTTTAGATTTTAGCTGAAATGATTTGGTAAAATCAACCAGTTTCCTATTGGGCGGAGATTTTATCAAAGCTGGGCTTTTATCAAATTCAGCTTTTATCAACTTCTTCTTTTATAGGATTTCCATTTTATCTTATGGGAAACTCAACTTGAGTTATCCAGTCCGGCTTACTAATCCCTTGATTAATCAATCCAATCACACCGTTCACTGGCGGAGTCACTGGCCCATTTCTTTTGCCAATTTGTTTATGGAATCGTTTCTCTCTCTTTTTTGCTGCTTCTTGTTGTTGATGATGATGATGATGATTATAATGGTGTTGTAGGGAAACGGGAGATGAGGACGTGAGGTTCAAAGTCATGTATTGTGGGATTTGTCACTCTGATCTTCACAGGATTAAAAACGAATGGGGTGACGCCAAGTATCCCCTTCTCCCAGGGTACGTATCCAATTTCCACTTCCTCCCCTTTCTCTGTGTTTATTTCAAAGGGTAAATTATAGTTAACTCCCCTCAACTTGTTTTTCAAATATCAATAATGCTACTCTATTACCGGTAATAGTGTTCTTTGACCGGTAAGAGTGTATGCTCTTTCACCGGTAAAAGTGCTCTATTACCGGTAATGGTGCACTTTTATCGTCCGCCTGTTGGGCGGACAATAGAAGGACTGTTTTATTAGAGTATATATCGTAGGGAATTAATTTTTGCACTCCCATTTTTTACCATCCCACTCCTTGTTTCAGTCATGAATATTGTTCATGTGAATTTACGTTTATTACTCCTTCTCATGTGTGAAAATGTGAATCAATCGGAAGGTAGTAATGTAAATTCACAAGATAAGGACAAAAAAGAGGGTGCAAATAGTAAAAAGGGCGTAAATTCCTTTCTTTATCCAATTCCCAAGTTGGCATATTGATGTAAAGAAGTATTATTGATGGAGCTAATTCTCTTTCTTACTCGACTATGATAAGAAGTGAAGAACATATTCAACTAGCTGCTTTAATTTGCCATGAATCTGCTTTTGCAAGTGATGTGAGCTCAATGTTACAGTCACTGCACATAACAACGCATGCCTATACTTTGTGTGTGTGTGGGTGGGTGGTTTAGATGCTCAATTCACAAGGATCTAGGCTTTTTAAATGTGACGGAACACAATTCCGTGACAGAGCTCAATGGAAAAAACGGATTCATATAGCTGACCCCAGTTGGTTGGGACTTACGACTCTGTTTGGTTTGGTTTGAAGAGTTTTGCATATAGAAAAGAAAAGATTTTCATTTCTTTTTCCTCCACAAAAATCTATATTTGTCAAAAAACAACCTTTCTAGTTTCTTTTAGGTAATCTCACATCTGGTGGATTATGACTTACTATATATGTTGGATCTATCGATCTAATAGCTTAAGCTTTTAAGTTGGATACATGCTTTTTAATTGTACAAGAGCTAGCGGGACTCATTCTTCAAGTATTAGCCCATAATTTCTTGTAGTACGTAGAGAGATTGTTAGAGAATCTCAAATCGATTGAAGTTGAGTGAGTTATGTCTTTGTCCACATATTGGATGACCCAACTAATATGTTGAGTTTTTAGGTTGGATATAAAGTTTCTTGCGTTCTTCTTCTAGTTAAACTTGGTTTTGATCCCTCAAGTATATCTGATATTTTCATTACCATCTTGATTCAGGCATGAGATTGTCGGTGTGGTGACTGATGTCGGTAGCAAGGTCCAAAAGTTCACAATTGGGGACAAAGTTGGAGTTGGATGCTTGGTTGGAGCATGCCACTCCTGCGACAATTGTGCCAACAATCTTGAAAACTACTGCCAGCGGAAAATTGTAACTTACAACGGCACCTACCACGATGGAACAACCACATACGGAGGTTACTCAGATCATATGGTTGTTAATGAGAATTTTGTGGTACGAATCCCTGACAACCACATACGGAGGTTACTCAGATCATATGGTTGTTAATGAGAATTTTGTGGTACGAATCCCTGACAACCTCCCTCTTGATGCTGCTGCTCCTCTCCTCTGTGCTGGGATCACAATGTACAGTCCCTTAAGATATTTTGGACTGGACACGCCTGGTTTGCATTTGGGCGTGGTAGGTTTAGGCGGCCTAGGCCATGTCGGGGTGAAGTTTGCTAAGGCATTTGGGGCTAAGGTGACTGTGATTAGTACATCGCCTAACAAGAAGAAAGAAGCCATTGATCACCTTGGTGCTGATTCATTTTTGGTCAGTCGAGACCCAGATCAGATGCAGGTAATTATTGTTCTTTTGAACTTGTAATTTAGTTTTTTGAACCACATACGTATAGAGGAAGTCTAATATCCATGTGTTAATTGGGAATAGGCTGCAATGGCAACGATGGATGGTATTCTTGATACAGTATCTGCAGTTCACCCTCTTGCGCCGTTGATTGGTTTGCTCAAGTCCCATGGAAAGCTCATCATGCTTGGTGCACCTGACAAGCCGCTTGAACTGCCTGCCTTTCCTCTGCTCTTGGGTTAGTAATTTTCACCTATCGTGTCCATGTTTATTCGTTAAACATGCATTGAGATCTAACTTCGAATGTTATATACAGGGAGGAAGACAGTGGCTGGAAGTGGCATTGGAGGATTGAAGGAGACACAAGAAATGATTGATTTCGCTGGAAAGCACAACATAACAGCGGATATTGAGGTCATTCCAATAGACTACGTAAACACTGCCATGGAACGCCTTGTGAAAGCTGATGTCAAATATCGATTCGTCATTGATGTTGCCAACTCTTTAAAAGCGGCCTAATTGACTTAGCCATTTGAATCTTTCTCTTATAGTTCAGTTATTAATAAATTGCGGTTTAGAGTATTATCTGTATTCTATCGTTGGAGTTGCACACTATCACCGGTACCCTTGTGTCGGATCTTAGTGTGGTAGTTTGAATGAATAAAAGAGTGTAATTTTGGAGATTTTGTGCCAGTTTTCTCTCTAGATGAGGGAATGTTTTCAGCAAATAACCTGGGATTGATAACCTCGATATGAATCAGAATTGCATTTGGACAAATTAATTTGATATATCCAGCTAATGATCCTACACAACCATCTTTTTAATGCGGAGAGAATAGCAAAGAAATTCAAGAATATAACAAAACTACAGCAAAGAAACTATGAACAAACGACGTTCAATGATCACGTCTAAGAAATCACACAGATACACCTAAGACAGATGAAAAGGCGCGATAAGTCCTTACAGAGATGTGTAAATAATCCGAAGGTGTTAAACTAAAGACCTTGATTTCACTAGCAACACTTTGAAGCCAACTTTAGCCATGAGGCTTGTGTTTTCAATTTCCTTTGAATGTATCTTTCACTTTAAAGTTGTTGATCGTTTTAAAGCAGGTACTTGTGTTAATTGTCGGTCTTTTTTCGTTGTTGGTGTCCCAACACATGATTAACCATTGTTTGATGGGTACGTTTAATGAATAAAAGTTTATACTTAACCAATTTGAGTACAAGCCACTCTAACACCTGTAAAAAAAAAAACCATATCAAGCATAATACCACCTCAAATTCGTATTACGTGTGTTCGTGCTAGAGTAACTTCTTTTACAATATTGTCACACTTTAGAAAAATACATAAAATTTATTCACAAGAAAAATATATCGACTGACTTTATCGTTGGCATATTAAGTCTTGTAGGGTTTTGTCTGCTACATAAACAATTGAAAAATGTTTAATTGATGCGAATTCATTTGGAAAATTATTCACAGAAGTGTTTTAATATTTTTATATGGAAAACATGACAATGTTTTATAATGAAGTACAGTAAAATACTGCTATGAAGGAAATATTAAAATGGATACAGTGAATCTATTCTGGAGTTCAACCTCGACTTGGGCTTCACATAATCATTTTGGGCTGTACTTGGAGGTTTTATTAGGTGTTTGGGCTGCTAGAACTTCTCAGATGGTTAATTCACAGCCTAGTGCTAACAATTACTATCCCGCGACATATTTTCATCAAAAAAACATAAAAAAAATTCCATGTAAAATTTTCGTCGGTAAACCTTTTTTTTGTGTGTACCTTATTGGGTCCATTTTTTTTTTTGAAAGAGTAAGAAATTCATAGATAAAAAAAAAAAAAGAAAGATAAAGTACGTGAAATAACCTTATAGGCAGATGACCAGAACAAAAATCAAACAATTAACAAAAAACGCCTACTCCCAATAGGATTGTAAAAACAACTAAAGGGACACACATATAGAAATAAAAGCCACTTTAGCATCTGCAAAAAAACTATTAGAGAATAACAAGCAGATAAAGGGATATATACTAGAGTAAAACATGTCGGCATGTCGCTGAGGAGAGCGAAACATTCATTGCAACTATCTTTAATGGTATGCGCTTAAGCCAGCATTTGCCTGGACTAGACTTGATTTTCGCCTACAAGCCCTGCATTTGCTTGGAAACTGAGGTGTCTCATGTATGTTGAGCACCCTACATATAGTACCTACCCAATCCTCTATGAATTATGTTGCTTCAAGAAAGAATGCATTTCCCATAGAGGAGCAAGGTCACTATTTAGCATATACAGAGCACAGTATATTTGTAACGTAATTCTTTCAAGCCAGATGGTTTTTATGGTTCATATAACTATAAGCATGCCACAACAGATTACCAAGATACATATCCTTCCTCTTTTTTGCTCTCTCTCTTTGAAAGTTTGAACTCTAGACTGATCAAATTGTTCAAAGACATGGCTGCCATTCCCCAAAAAGTTTGGACTTGTTTAAATTCTTCCTTGACTTGTTTTAAATCCATTATCATCTCAATCACAAATACATAAGACACATGGTGGATTCATATTCATGTGTATTTGTCCATCAACTTGCTCGAAAGGTTCAGTAGTAACTAGCAGTAGATGTTGTGACTTACGTATTCAGAACAGGCACTTCTTGAGCCATTTGTACTACTTTGGAGAAGCCCGTATAATTTTCTCATGGCCTGGACATCTCATTCTAGATCTTGCAGTCCCATCTCACTCAGAAACTAACTACCTGCAAAAATAATTACAATTAAGTTCAGCAAAGCGGCAAGAACAAAGCTACCAAATAAGTAGTTTGGAGATGTACCACTTGCGTGTAGCAAGGCTTAAAAAACAAAGAAAAAAGTCTTCATAAAAATTTAATATGCTAGTTCTACGGTAAATCTCAAGAAATTGTGAAACTTTTAATCTGAGGACTGGGCACTCTCAAATTGGGTACAGACCAAACTTTTTCGCATGGTAAGTGAAACTTTGCCTTCAAGTTGGAACTGAAACCACAAGGTGGATTCCTATAATAGTTGCCATAAATGAGGATTAATATTAAATCAATGCTATAATATGTCAACTTTGTTGTAGTGGTGAGACAACCAACAAGAATTGAATTTGAGATTAAGCTGCCCATAATGTGAGAAAGATCAGCAAAAATGGCAAAAAAGAGAAAAGGTTTGGTGATGAAACGACTACAAGACAGGACGAAGATCAGAAACATCACTTCCAGTTTTCATGTTCGAAGCTTGAAACAATATGGTTTAAGACAATAAACAAGATGGTAATAGTTAAATGCCAGCAAGTGGGGTCCCAACACTACTGGGCAACATATCCATGGGATTGAAAATCAAATGAGCAGTGACATCTACAAAGTATCCTGACCAAGAAAATTGTCCATTGTGGTGATGGTACAAATGCTTAGAGCACATGAATTCTACACAGTTTGAGCACTCACAAAAGTGATTTTTAGCTTTAAAATGTGATTTTCAGCAACTAAAAACAATGTTCTACACTAATCACATACTTTCAGCAATCACGTTCCAGTTTAAGCACTCAAAAATGCAGTTTAATCACATACTTATGCGGTCACGTGCATGATGGTAGAAGTAAGCGTGGAACCTAACCATGAGTGGACAAACGTACAAATAAAACAAGTAAAAGTTCACCAAGTTCAGATAGCAGGTCTATAAATCAACCATCTTAAACAACTCACCCATCTGCACACAAAGAAACAAGAGTTTTTCTTTATAATTTTACTACACTCTTGTACTTTTGTTTAAGAACGTTTGTGCTAACCAAGTTTAAAACTAACCTCTTATTAGAATATGCTAGGTTTCATTTATGTGAAGTCCAAAATTATGATTTTAGAAGACCAAAGTCTGGTTCACATAAAAGTGCTGGTTCGCTTAAGGTTATCAACATAAGTAGGCAAAATATCAGTCTGCTATAATTTTCTACAAAGTAAAATGTTAGTGTTGCTGCACTGGTGGGTGGATAAATATGGTTTTTAAAGAGGATTTTCTGCAACAAATATGAAACTATATATGGGAATGCGAACAACCTTCATGAGGCAGATCAAAAAATGAGTATCCCTCAATATCAAGTCATAAAGACCAAAAAATTGTCCAATAATCTCAAGCCAACAAAAGGGTAATAAGTAGGAGCGAAGATAAATGTACGTTTGAGTATAAAAATTAGGCTCACTTGTAATGAAACAAAAGTTTCAAAATAATTGTCCTAGTAATGAAACTAAAATTTCAACACTATGTTTTTACCATCACACCGACAACTGCATATGCATTGTTGACATGCCAAACCTCCACGGTCACCAAATGTGCCAAGGCAGCAAAAGATGTTTACTAAATTCATTTCCTTTTTGGCAGTTCACGATAATGGGGTAGCAGGACTAGTAAACAACTAAATCGTATCCAAACAGGGGCAACAAACCACCACGTAAACTCTAAAACGGCTGTAGCCGCTAGGGAAATATTCCAAGAAAACCAACTAGTCTCTGGGCACAACCGCTTGGGTAAAGCCACCTTGTTAGACGTATTTGTACTTACACTTGATCTAATTATCATCCCAAAAACTCTCAAGGGAAAAAGTAAACATCCATCTTACATCAAAATAGTTACTATCATCTCATTTTCCCTCTTGCATAAATAGCAGTTATTCAAATAGCAGTTTTCCACTAGTCAGCAAAAATTGATTGCTTTGCCCAAGAATGAATCTCCACAGAAAATTGCATAGAGAATTAGAGATGGAATGTTTGCAATCCAAAGGTGTTAACATGCCCTGGAAATGGTGTAAACGATATCCTGGGAGAATACTAGAAAAAAAATGCTGCAACCATGGTGTTTTGCCCTAGTACCCAATATTGTGCAGGATGTGTCCCCTATAGAATCCACAGGTAAATGCCAAAAGAGGTCATAGAGCAATAAGAGAGACTGTCTAGCACAAGCTTTTACCTCACATAGCACCATACTGCGTCTCTTTTTTTTTTTATACAACTGAAACTATGGTTTCCAAATTATGTTTCCAGTGGTTCAAATAAATCTGGCACGGTTGCTTGACTTGCATATTCTCTGATTGTTCACAAATATTTAGGGGTTCAACAGCATATTCAAAGAGCGAAGCATAAATGAAAATACAGATAGCATAATTAATTTGTGCTCGAAAAGTCAGCGTCTATAAAAATTTGAAGTATGGAAACCTGGGTTATCTTATCCGCATATACGTACCATTATGCAGAAACACCCACAAAAAATACTAAAAGCATCAGGTTTATGCATCATCAATAAAAATCTCCAACTTTCAAATGAAGGAAAAACACAACAGATCAAACCAATCAAAAGTCTAATTAGAAAATACTCCCTAAATTTTTTAAATAACATAGCAGCTCAATAATTAGCGTCTCGTCATCTCTCTCCGCCTCTTGCACACACAAGCACAAGAAACGACATTTTGTTGCATAACACAAGGCTCGTGGATACGGAGATAGTTCAGTCCCCTTGAAATTTGCATTAATTTGTAAGTTTTGTATGTCTTGCTTCTTACTTTTGCTTGGGAGTTCATTGTACATATCAGCATTTCAGAGTCTACATTCTGTGTTACCCTTTCAACACCCATGTAGTGAACAATAGTGTTATGCACGGGAAATTCCCCATTGTGATATTATTATTTTTTAGAGAATGGAAAGAAAGGGTTTAAAATAGCCAATTCAATCAGTTACTTTGAAACCCAAATACCAAACTACTTCTGAAAACCTAAATCGAAATACTGACCTTAGCATCATCATCACAGACCATTGTCTCCATCCATTCCCAAAGCCGTGTCACAGACCGTCGCCATCGTCCATTGTTGTTGCAAAGGCTCGTCCACACCATCGCAAGATAAAGGCGGAAAGAAAAAGATCGCAGCAAAGAAATAGATCGAAGCAAGGGTTGGAGTCTACACGGGCTAGGGTTTCAATTTCGATCCCACAAAGTACAGAGGAAACCTGGCGCTAATCGATTTCACAAAGTGATGAGGAGTTTTGGCGCTAGTCCTGAAAATCAAGTCGAATTTTCAGAAAATTTGTGCGCGGATTGTAACGAGGAGATCTGGTGCTAGTCCTGAATCTGGATTCAAATTTTCAGCAAATTGGTGCGTGACTTGTGCTGAGGAGATCTGGCGCCTAATATTTTGTTGGAACGATATATCTGAGTCAATGGAACGCTATAGTAATTTTTGCGCGAGCATCCCCCTCTTTCCTAATGTTGAACGTTATAATTGTCTCTCTTTGATAGCATTCCTGGAAAAACGCTATGAGATAATGTTATAAAAACCTATATTTGTTGTAGTGCGTGAAACCCCATATTCTCCCTTTGCTGCCAGTCCATAGATGATTGGCCGTCCAGTCTGCACCAGTGGAGATTAACTACAAATATAAGGAGACGGAGGATAAGGACATACAGCAGCAAAAGAGCAGACATATGCAGCAGCAGTGGTCTTCCAAAGAATCATTTTTTAGCCACAATTGGTCCTCTGAGATGTAATACTCTCCTGTCGTGTGGCAATATGGAAAAAACTTTGCCCAAAAAAATAGAAGAATGTATTTCAGTATGGGGAAATGTCAAAAGTTCATGGTAGAGTTTACTAGAATAGCTTCTGCACCAAGAGCTACTGCCTAGAAGATATCTATCTGTACCCAGCCTGACTACTCCATCAACAAGAAGAGGAATTTTCCCTCAACCAGCACGGACCAACTGCATTCACCATACACTAATTAATATTTGTCTTTTGAAACATGAAGGTTGCCTCGTAATTTTCGAGACCATGCAGCAAAATTGTTTGCTTTCCAATTCTATGGAAAAACCACATACTGAGCATTGGTGAAGATTTAGTCTAATCCAAAGTTCTATACACTTGGTAAAGCAACTCTTCCCTTCTCAGCTTCTGGAGAACCATCAACCAGATTCTAAAGGAACTGGGGCATCTCTTCCCAGTTTCATAGTATCGCTTCCAAATGTGATCCATCAGTTCACATAACAATGACTCCTGATTTCTTGTTTTTAGTAATCTTGCATTTGAGGACTCAATTTTATCACATTGATTTAATCTGTAAGAGCACATTTCGAAGATTTTCTATGTAAGTTCAGCTAATGATGAATTACGGCACGATTTATAGACCTTATCCAGGGAAAACTCCAATTCTTTAGATTTTAATACATAACATTTGATGCTTGTTACCATCAGTAAAAATGAAGAAAAAAGACCGTAGTTATACAGAATTAAGTGCAGTGGAAGAAAGTATACCATGTTTCGAGATATCCATTAGACAGTATCTTCCTTAAATGACCACAAGATAACCCACCACATATTTAAGAATGTGACAATTGCCTTCATGGCACTAGAAATATCTAAGTTGGAAGCAAAGTAGTTACATTAGGAAACTCTAGAAGTCGAGAAGGAGCAAAAATAGTTTGATACCCAATTCAGATCTAGCAAGAATCTTATTTTCCCCTTACCAGGATTAGTTAGGCTAGGTACTGCATGAAATCTTGCACGTCCCACATTACAGTGTCAATGTAAGATATCAAACGTGGCAAATTTTTGGTCGCCACCGACTAAGCAAAGATACTCAAATGTAACTTGTTATAGGACAGTTATAGTGGCTGGAGAATAATCCAGTAGACAAGCTCCAAGGTTGGAGACAACAATCCCAGGAACCCCTATTTTGTTGCTGCCAAGAGTAACACACAAGGTTATCAGCAATTTTCATTTGTCACATAAAACACGAGTAGAAACCAAGAGAGTCAATTAATTTATGCTCATTCTTTTTATCTTGAAAAACTACGAAAAATCACAATATCATCAACAAATCCTGGGTTCCCTTAATAAGAATGATATAACACGTTATAAATCATATTTTCAGTCATATTAGGAAGAACCACAAGAAAATATATCAATTCATAACTAGTGGCCAAAAGAAATTCTTAAGGGTAAGTTCAGTGACACAAGCAGATTTGTAATTTAAGCTATGCATCAGTCCTGGGCATCTCATACTAGTCTGTTCCTATACGGCTAAATAGTGAACACCAAATTGGGAGTGAACCCAATAAATAATTCTCATTGCAGTCGTACCTAAAAGAAGTTAGAAAGTGCATGAGTTTCCAGAATCTTAAACAAAGTTTAGCACTTAGCCACAGCCACACTCACATTTTCTTACAGCGGTGACTCCATGTACTAGACCAACCTGCTATAATAATTCAATAAACACCTCCGGTCCTAGCTTGATATAAACTAGCAAGAGGAGCTGGTGAAAAAATCAACAGGTAGCAATGAAAGTAGAATCTGAGGCAATGATAACCACCAAACCATGTATCCTTCAGTATCTTTGCCTCTGATCAAGGATACTACTTTCGACTTTCTCATGATGATTTTAACTTAGTTTTAGAAAGAGATTATTCCCTAAGTGCTTGCTTGTCAGTCCTAGGCTGAGGTATCACTCTATTGGGCCTCCTCAGCAAACTGATCAAATGGTTCTTATAAAAAAATGGAAAATTTCTCAACACTTGCCTCAAGTTGCTGCTGCTGGTCCTCAAATAGATTTTTCTTTATCTACCTTTCTGTGTTTGTCATCTCATCCTTAAAAAGGTCATCACCAAACATATATAACGCAAATGGATATGAATATGAAAGCACCCACCTTGATCTAAAAAGCATGTAAAGTCCATTTGTAACCCAGCTGAAATCCTTTTTTCTCCAAGTTTGACATATTCTCTCTTATGGTCTCTTTCAGGTTAGATTCAAGCTTAAAGGAATCTGTATGAGCTTGGCAGCGAGTATGGTAGTGAATGTAACGGTAAAGGTCCTGCTTTGCACGCTAAGCATTCTTCTCACGATCTTCTTTATATCGACCAAAACTGTGACCATTGATACGGGGCCAAGTATGATCACATCCAATTGAGACCCAAGAGCAGCCCAAGTATGAGGGTTTAGTGGTTTACAGTTGAGACCCAAGAGACTATCATCAGGCATTTGGTCTAAGTAGATTCTGCAAAGCCGAAAAGAAAGAAACCAACAGCCTTTAATATGGATGAATTTTGATGTTGCTAGTTGACTGAGTACAACCAAAATCCACGCAGCTACCAATATCTACTAACAAACCTTCCCCATACAATGGTTAGTTCAACTATAAACCTAACCATAAGCTAACCCTTATCCAACATATTAGAAGTGAATTCAGTAATAAACCTACGAATGTATTCTCAGAAACATTAATTGGTGATACATCTGCAAAGGTTGTACGAGTTTGGTGATACATCTGCATCGTATGGTAGTAGGACTCTATGCAAAAAGTTACGAGGTGGGATAAGTATTGTTTTCCGAAAGAGACGTACGAACCATAGGATACTTCAGGTTTTTAACAACTACACCAAAATCACAGCATATACCCAATTCATCATTACAGATAACAAAGGTGAATAAAAAAAAAATCACCCAGTTTTGAATTCACCTGGTTTCTCCCTCCGTCGTCGTCCTCCCAATCAACAAAGCCTGTTCGATTTTTATCGTCGAGTAATAGGTTGGTA
>JADGMU010000615.1:0-21786 GCA_016920895.1 Vaccinium myrtillus | reverse complement strand
CTCGTCGATACGTGGTGCGATTCCAGTCACGAACAGGTTGGTTCCAGGGTTCTCTGTCGCTTCAGGCCTTTGCAAGGATCAGTCTGAAGAATAATGTTGTCAGAGTCGTTGTCCTACCTTGGTTCACGTCTGTCGCGATCTGGCATGCGCTCATCCTCATCCCGTCGCGCAGGACTAGCACTACGTCTTGGCGCAGGAGAGCGGCTTCGATCCCTTCTTTCTTCGTAAGCACTGTCGCGTTCCATCGTGACAATAACCAAACTGTTAGCACAAGGATTCTGTTTGAAGTCTCGCTGGCTCTCGGTTGACGAACGTCCCCTGTGTCTCTGAGAGGAGCTCCGATGATTTCTGTATACCCGAATTAAGCTGCGTGCGACCACGCGTATCGAAGGTCATGAGGTCGTACTGTCAACGAATTTACATGCTGAGCGGATGTTGGTCGAGGAGGTAGTCAACACACCAGCATCAAGGGTCCTAAACAGAGCGCAGCAAAAAGCCGGTTATGCTGTCCTGGATCCTGCCTCTCGTCTAAGGCAGACATCCAAACATTTAGCGGAGTTGCAGCGGGACAATTACAACGATGTCAAGATCGAATTGCCCAAGGAACTGACGAAGAAGGGCAAGCAGTCACCGGGTGTCAAAAAGATTCTTACATCGCGCAAAACCTTGCAAAACTATCTCGAGGAGAGCAATAATTCCCTTCGCGAGCAAGCAAACATAACTGAGAGTGGGTATCCTCGGCGCCACTTCTGCACAATTTGTGGTTATTGGGGTAGCTACAGATGTGCGAGGTGCGGGCTGATGAACTGCACTAGTCTTTGTGCAGAAGCTCACAAAGAAACTCGTTGTCAGCGTTGAGCTCGCAATATCTTCAGATGCCGCTGCGAGATCAGCGAGTGTCCGGTGCCATAGGCTTGTGCCCCTAACTGCCTTATGCCCCGACTGGAAGCCATGTAGCCTTGAAATGGACATTCATGATACATATTTTAGTGGGGATGAAGCAAGGCAAGGCATAATCGAGTAAGCATAGTGAGACAGGATCTGTCATGTCGCTGTGCCCACTCAAAATTTTCTACAACCTAGATATCGGCGCCCCATGCTTCTCATGTCAACAGCAGCAGACAACGCCTGGGATTCTAGGGCCCAATTGAAACTACTTGCATCTAGATTAGCTCCTGTAGTCTTTGAAAGGTCGCGTCGACCGTCTTGACAACTTTGTTCCGGTCCCATTCAAATCGTTGCTGCCAAATAGCATCGATGACTAATGCATTCACTTGCTCTAGCCGTTCTACATCGAAATGGATCGTCTGATTCACCCACGCCTTGTGTTTCTCCTCCAGTTGTAGCATATTAAGTTGAAACGGAGGATGCTCAACTTCCTGTTCTGGCTCGTCCTCGTTGAAATCAGTGTGTGATGATTGATCCGGCTCAGGGAGTGGAGGCACCTCCTGCACAGAATCAATGAGATTGGAAGAAATGTCCACCCCATTACCATGATCGGTGACAATGTCAGCCATACTATTCGGTACAACATGATCGCCGTCAAGAGGGGCTTCGCGACCCAGTGTCATTCTAGTCTCGGTCATCTCGGTATCAAGTGCCTCGTGTGAAGTCTCCAACTCCTCCGTGACAAGAACAGTCCCATTGGTCCTCGTGGCATCGGCACAATTGGCCTGCTGAAGGCTTGCCATCGAAGCACTTGTCTCACCCTCGGCGATTGGCGAAGTCGGTCGAAGAATTTCGAGGGTATGAATGTCCGATTGTGATTGTAGTAGCCTATGCTTTTCTTCGTCCAATCGGGCTGCATCTGCAGTGACCTCTGCTTGTTTCTTAGTCAAATATTTTTGATGTCTTTCAATTTCTCGCAAAGCCATAGCTTTGCATTCGTCTAGAAACTCGGCATCGAACATGTCCTCGAGGTGTATCAATACGTTCGTATGAAGCTCTTGAGCTTTGAGGACTCGTTCTCGATCTCCATTTTCCTGTCTTGCATCGTGCAAGATTTGTTCTATGTCATTCTGGAACTGCTTCGGAGTTAGATACAAATTACTCCAAAGTCGCTCTTCTATCAGATTGATGTCCATGTTGTAGAATTTTTTTCCGGTCGACTTTTCCAAGATCATGCCATCAGATGTCTTTTCATAGTCGCGATCCCCTATATCGTCCGGGATTTCTGTCCCATTCTCGATGAGTAGATGAGCGATATCCTTTTCATCCTAAAATGATCAGCGCGTTGTACTTATGATATGGCAGAATTGCATACAATCGTTGGTTTCTTGAAACGTTTATACCGACTCGAATCAGTTCCATGAGGGGTCCTAATTTTGCTTTGAGGATCAATTTGATTTTCCTGTCCTTCGTCTCCACGGCCTTTCTCTCGGCCTTACTGGGATCGCGTGGAGGCGCTGGCGGTGCAATTGCTAATTTCTCGAGCTTTCGTCGTCGCTGCTTCTGTGAGTCGGGCAACTCTGCGGGTGATTTCGCGATCAGCGACGTTAAAAATGAGAAGAAGCCAAAGCGTTCTTCTGTAGTCGGCTGGCCTACGGCCAGATTGGTCACATCAGAATTGCCAAATAGATCTGATATTTCACAGGATAATTCGGACCGTTCGGAGTTTGCTATACCGAGCAATACCAGCTTGTCACTAGCAGCCAACGTTGAAAGCATGGATTTGAGTATTAGAACGACGCTGCTGGAAGCCGATCCAAACCAAAGTTCTATTGATGGCATAAACAAGATGGAAGGCATATGGCGCTTCGCCTCAACAAAAGTTTGAATAAGCGATGCTTCCGCAGTTATGGACGAGTCGCCGAACATAGTTGTAAGATCCAAGACTTGCACATGGAACCCTTCCAAATGGTGTAGAATCGCACGCCCGAGGTGCAGCTGGCCTGACCCAGCCCTGCCAGAGATCAACAATCTTGGACGATATATTCGTATGTTATCTAGCACTAAACTGGTCAGTGCATTGTAGTAGATTAAAACCGAGGGACTGACTTTGGCGCAAGGCCTCCTTTTCGAACGTTGAGTCATCTACCATAGACTGCAGATTTGCCTCAAGCGCTGTGATGTCCACCTTACGGGGAACTAAGCTATCGACTGCGCGTATGGCCCTGATCAGACATCCTTGCAGGAGCGGCTGCATGTGCACTGGCAGGGCAGAGGCTGAACTCGCAGTAGATCTGGCCGACGATGGGATCAATTTCTTGATCGCAACCATAAAGTCTCTTGGACTCACTTTGATCGTCGTTGGATCGATGACCAATTTTTCCGAACTCTGGTATATTTGTGGGTACCTCCTTTGCACAGCGTTCAGAGCAGATTCTGTGCACAGGGCGCGCAAATCGGCACCACCGTAGCCTTTTGTTTGAATCGCCAGTTCGGACACGAATTGCGCTTCCAATGGCGGATCCCATCTACTGGTGTGTATCTTCAGTATTTGTTGTCTGGCTTCGAGACTGGGCAAAGGGAAGTAGAATTCGCGATCAAATCTCCCAGGTCTTCTCAGAGCTGGATCGACAGAGTCTGGCCTGTTTGTTGCTCCGATTACCACCACTTGTCCCCTGGCATCCATTCCGTCCATGAGAGCAAGTAGAGTAGAAACTATAGACGCATGAATTTGGTCTTGCTTGGCAGATCGAACAGGCGCAAGTCCGTCGATTTCGTCGAAAAAAATGATACTTGGTTGATTAGTTCTGGCTTCCTCAAACAAAAGACGCAGCTGTCTTTCCGCTTCTCCGACCCATTTCGATAAGCAGTCTGCGCCTTTTCGCATATAGAAGGAGATCTTTCTACCTTCACTAGAGCAACTCGCCGCCAGAGCTCGAGCCATTAGTGTTTTACCAGTGCCGGGAGGGCCATGAAATAGCACACCTCTGGGAGGCGTGATGTGGAACCGCTGGAAGATTTCTGGATAGAGCAAGGGCAGACTGACCATCTCCTTGAGCTGATTGATGTGGTCCGATAATCCGCCAACTGAATCGAAATTGACTTCCTTGTCTATACCGATCGGGTCTGCATCGGCCAGATTAGCCGGCTTCACCTTTCCAATGCTATTACTGCTACCAGTTCCAGACTGCTCCTGGTTCTGCATGAAAGGTAGCAGCGCTTTCGCGACGGTCTTGGAATTACTACGATTTGTCTGGCCCTCTTCGTCACTAGAATCAGAATCACTCTGTAAGCCAACGGGCGGACCAAAATTCCCAAATGTCTGTTGACCATTGGCTGAAAGGCCCAGACCTAAGCTGCTATATTCTGGATAGATACTTTTGAAAGTATTACGCATGACTGGGTCTCGCTTGCGAGAAGAAGACGCAGCCGTCGTCGTGGTCAGGGTCTGATCAGTCAGTAGAGGTGGGATGGCATAGTCCGGTCGATTAGTACGATCCCGGAGTTGTCTACGACGCTCTTCTCTGACTGGAGGACGTATATCGTTCAATTCCGCTTGCAGCTCATTGTGTCCGTCCAAGTCACTGAGCTCGTCGTCGGAATCAATATTTCTCCTCCCGGCTCTGTGAGAGGTCGTGCGCTGAGAACGTGTGCGATGTGCTCTACGTGTCGAGTAGCGACGACGGCGGCTCGATCTTGTGTTATTATTACCGTCCTCCTCGATGAAGTCATGCATGTCGTCTCTTGATGGGCTTGATGATGTCTCACTCATGAGCTCCTGCTCATCGGCGTCCTCCGAAAGCTCGACGTATTCTTCTTCGTCAGGATCTATCTTTCCCTCATTCGTAGTCGCACTGCGTCTTTGCGGCATCCTGCGCGAAGGCTCCGTTTCCTGTCCAGAGGAATCACCCTCATCGCTCTCGATGACATTCCGCCTTCCTTTCCTCAGAGAGCGCCGCGGTCGATCATCATCATCGTGGTTTTCCCCATCACCATTCACCATGGTAGTGTCTCGATCGATGGAGACCTGATCAGGAGCGTCACAGGTACTTTGGTCGATATGATTGTTCTCGTTAGCCTCGTGATCAGAATCTGAAGGACCAGATGATACGAGTGGCTCGCTGTTTTGACGGGCTACGAGATCTTGTGAGACAGCTTTGTCGCTGGCCTGGACCGACTCAGCTTTGTAACTCGAGCGAGGTATGCTGAGCTTTACGATTCTGCTTCTGTTCTGAGCATGACCATCATCCGAATCCTCGGCCTCTGAGCTATCTCGGGATTTCGACAAGTCCGAGTCCCCAGAGCCGTTGGCGGGGTCCCCGTCTACCGTACCACTGTCGTGTTTTGGTTCTGACCCGTTCCTCAGTCGTGATCGGAGAGGACGCGCAGCGCGAAGTTTTGGTGAAGTTGATTCGCGCTTTCGTTTCAGTCCTGCCCTTCCAGAGAGCTCGCCCTGACTCCCTCCAATAATTTCCTAGTGCTGTCAGCGCCGCATACAACTGCAGAATCTTGGGCATGAATCGCACTTCGAAATCGTTGTCGCCCGCATCAAGATCATACTGGCCTGCAAAAGAGATTGACCGCCGCGATCTACTAAGAGTAAGCAGATGTTGATCGATCTCGTGCAGACAGTAGCTGTCGTACCTGCCGTTCATGCCTTGACAGGGTTAGAGATAGCAGCTGTCAAAGCGCGAGATTTTCGCAGTATGCTCGAGACAGCAGCGGGCAGACTAGCCTCCAGGCACTGCACGTATGACCGAGCTTTCAGTCCTCGAAAGTAGGAACGGCCAATTTTACAATGCGTATGATGCTACAGATCCGATCTGATACTATCACGTCGCGGTTAGAGGCACTTGTACAAGTACGATCATATCGTATTCTCGTACTCGAGCTGCTGCACATGTGACTTGTCACGTGCATCATTGCTGCCTCGTGTGAGTCAATGCCGTCTCCACTTTTGCACAATCTCGGTCCACACGCTCTCCCTCAGAAGATTCCATATCCTCTGTCTACGGCCAGCATCTTCGTCTTGAGCTATATACTTTGCAGGATATATTCAATCGATTCGACGGCGTCTTGGGCTCGAATAGGTAACGAACGGCCGACCAAGGACCGGATTCTGAGGCATAAGTCTGAACACGATGGTATGGAAGTATACGCCAGAGCTGCAGAGGCAGATCAAGCACTTTGCCTCTTTCCCACAGACCGGTAAGAATTTAGTTCAATCTTCCTTCCGATTGGCTGATGGTCTCAGGTATATCTTTACATCAGATGGTCCAATTTGGACAGCATTCCTCGCAAGGAACATTGTTTCGTGCTAGTCAATTCATTCACGAAGAACTCCCGATTCGCTTAGCTCACCGTGTCAAGGAGCTGACGGAGCTTCCGGATCAACTGAATGAGATGGTTTCCATCAATAAAGTCAAAGATTGGTATGCACAATCGTTCGAAGATCTGACTACGATGGAAAAACCTGTCTTGACGTCTGAGATCCGAGAACTGCTTAAAGGGAATGGTCATGGAACCGCGACCTTGCCACAAACGACGAGAAATCTCAATACTGATGTATATGCATCAAACAGCAAGGCGAACAACATGCGCCGGAGTGTGCCTGTGCAAGCGAGGTACTATGGCAAGGTTGAAGATGTGAAGTGGCCGCCTGAAATAACCTCTTTCAACGACAGACTGGCCAAAAATCTCAACATAATCAAGCGCCGGCACGACTCCGTTGTGACAACTATGGGTACGCCGCCATATCTGCGATTTGGTGGATACTGACGTAAGTAGCGCAAGGCATCATGGAGTACAAAAAGGCCAGACAGCGCACGTCGATCAACAAGGATATCCAGGCTTTTCTCGATCGGTTTTACATGTCTCGTATAGGCATTCGTATGCTGATAGGCCAACATATCGCACTGCTAACAGAACCATCTCGCGAAGACTACGTAGGCGTAATCTGTACTCGAACTTCTGTTCCATCAATCTTACGGGAAGCGATTGACAACGCTCGATTCATATGTGAAGACTATTATGGGCTGTTCGATGCTCCAAAAGTACAACTGATTTGTCCTGAGCACCTCAACTTCATGTATGTGCCGGGACACTTGGCACATATCGCGTTCGAAGTACTCAAAAACTCCCTGAGGGCCGTAGTCGAGACTCATGGTGTCGATAAAGAGAATTATCCAGAAGTGAAAGTGATCGTGGTTGAGGGTGCCGAAGATATCACAATCAAAATATCTGATGAAGGAGGCGGTATTCCTCGCAGTGCAACACCTCTCGTCTGGACGTATATGTATACCACTGCAGAGTCTCAAGACCTGGATCCTGACTTCAACAAAAGTGATTTCAAGGCTCCGATGGCAGGATTCGGGTATGGACTTCCAATCTCGCGATTGTATGCTCGCTACTTTGGTGGAGATTTGAAATTGGAGAGTCTAGACGGGTACGGAACAGATTGCTACATAAACCTCAACAGGTTGTCATCAAGTGAAGAGCCTTTAGCATGAGGAAGATGGAAGAAAAGTCCTGGCTCTAGTAAGCTTGAAAACCTCTTGCGAACGAATCAGCCCGAACCACATCGTAGTTGCTATGCTCCACCCATCGTACTGATGTTGAAGAATGATAGCTCAGATGGTCGTCGAACTTCATCATTTTAAGACATTAGAGCACGAAAATTATCATGCCTTGAGGTCTCTTTTGAAGAATAATTATACTCCTTACTTCCCCAAATCGTACAAAGATGTGACACCGGCAAAACATCCCTCATTATTCGTGATGATCTCCGAGCCATTTGGTTGCTGACTTCAAGTGAGCTACTTGCTCAGCAGAGAGCTGTGTCTGTATTCTCATGAGGCGCTCAAGCTTCTCGATCGTGCCGCTGACAATGGTTCCCACGTCTGTTTTGCCACCAACAGGCGATGCGAGTTTTGTGGAGTTGGATGCGAAAGAGCTACGCTCACAGCTATCTGTCCTCAATTTCGATGGTGATAACGGACGGGCGGGAGATCGGCCTGAACGAGTAAGGCTTGAACTTCTTCTTAGACCTGTGAATTGAGGACTGCGAGAGAGGTCTGTGTAGGTTGATTCTGATATCTTGGGTCTAATTTTACGTACAGGAGTAGACAATAGCGGTGTTTCGATGAGTTGAAACCACCACATTACCACTAGGCCATCCAGACCCGTTGACAGAACACAATCTTCGCGTTCCACTGACCACTGAAGACTGGTGATGTTATCTACATGACAGTAGCCTTTCGAAGAGACCAATTGTCCTGTACGAAGGCTTCTGAGGCAGATCGATCTGTCCTGGGATGAAGCGCAGCAACAAACGGCCATGGTCTGATTGATAGCGATATGATCATAACTGTCTTCAGTCTTACATAGCTCACGTAGATCTCCCGAGAAGACATCCACCAGAAGTAAAGACTTGTCAAGACAAGACACCAGGATTTGTTTCTCGGACAGTTTCGCCATGGCCATGACCGCTGATTTCAGATCGATGATTTTATAGGCATCGTACGACAACTCTACTGAATCAACTGCTGGAGTCTGGACCCTCACGACAATTGTCCGGTCTGCAGAGCAGGATATAAGAGTATTTCCATCCTAGATTGTCAGCCTAGATGTCAGCCTCTTTGTCGTCGTACTTACCATAAACAGTGCCCCGGTAACATTGGCACTATGCTCATCGAACGTCTGGATCAAACGTAGCACAGATACCGGCTCGGGCTCAGAACGTCTTTCAAAAAGCTGGACCATCCTGTCGCGACCAAGGCTGACAAACAGGGTCCCATCCGGGTTCGATATAATCTTTGTTACCGCGCCATCATGACCTAGCACGCTGCAACATGTGGCCATATCCTCTATTGAGACAAGACTTATTTCACCTTGTTTTGTCCCGTATATCAAGTGCCCGGGTACCATGTAGGCGAGGGTTGACAGTTCGTCGGTAGAGTTCAGGCGACGACTGTGTAACTTACCATTGAGAGATGACTTTGTGATTTCGCCATACTCAGAGGCAATGATGATTTGGTCGTTACTCTCTTGCTTACACGCAAGTACAGCTGATGCTGTCGCGATCATATGAAGCTCAGGATCGTGTGCGTCCGAAACGTGTAGATTGCCATCTCGAGTCACGACTATCTCTGCTCCGGAATCCACTATGTGCAGTGCCTGTATCCCGTCATTGAATTGCTGCCTTGAGGCAGCTGTTCTAAGTATGCCGAGAGAACCAGACTCTTGACTTGCGAGAACTATGTCTTTCGAGTTCTGGATGACTTCATAACGATGTATCCTACCTGTAGTATCTCCGACGAGAAGATGTGTCGAATCTAAAGTCATACAGCTGATTTCATAAGTGACCGAAAGAATTTCGAGAAGTGGTCTTTTCTCGACAACGTCTGCGATACAAATTGCATGACGCGTTGCACAGAAGAAACGCGCATTATCGAGAGCACATGCAGCAAGAAACTCTGAATGTACGTGTTCGCCGAGTACAAGGTTTCGTCCCTGGAGCACGCGAGGAGCCTCCTCCGTAGACTTCGGCCTGATAGATCGTGGTGCATCGCTAAATCCATCCCATTGCCAAATTCTCACATGACGTGTCCCTATTGTCAGGAGCATATTGTCCACCCAAAGTAAATCCTGTAATCTCGCGGTTACACGATTTGTTGCGAGCTTCGTGGGACCATTTTGAAAGTC
Source organism: Vaccinium myrtillus (assembly GCA_016920895.1). Classification (NCBI taxonomy): domain Eukaryota; kingdom Viridiplantae; phylum Streptophyta; class Magnoliopsida; order Ericales; family Ericaceae; genus Vaccinium; species Vaccinium myrtillus. The sequence goes on along the minus strand of JADGMU010000615.1, from coordinate 12,195 downwards.
CCATACGTGAATCCCTCCATCATGAATATATCCTACGGACGCAAGATACTGCGAGTTCTGCGAAAAAGAAAGGTGCTTCACACCGTATGCGTGTGATTTGATCACGTATCTAGGCTCAGCAATACAGGCCTCTGTCCTCAGGTCCCAGATGAAGATGCGTGGAGCTTGACCCTGTTCCCCGCAAGCTAGCCACTTTCCACTGGGAGATAAAGCAATGGAAGCGAGACTCTTTGCTCTAAACTTGCCTTTCTTGAAGTTATCAGGGTCCTCCAGTCCAGCAGTAGAAGACGACTCCGTATACACGTGTCGAGCAGGGCTATAATTCGAGCTTGTGCGTTTCTTTTGTGGCGAGGTACTTGTAGGTGACTGGATCAGTGTTGGAACGTGTAAGTAGATTTCCGATTGTTCAACATGAGAATTCAAGTCTCGTAGCACAATTGTACTACCTGACGCGAAGGCTACTAGATTTGAATCTTTGGAAACTGCTATATTGCAAGATATCGATCGTCCAAATATATGATCAACATTGATCTTGTACTCTTTCGAAGACAGCGCGTTATCAACGGACTGAGAGAGCTGCTGAACCATTGACATGGCAGTAGGCAGGGGAAATCAAGCACACGAACAGAGCATAGCAGCCTCCGGGAGAGATTCTAAATGACTGTTGAGCAATAGCTACACTCGTCTTGGCCGCGACCGCCGATCCGAGGCTGTTTACATCTTCGAGATTCATTTCAAGTCTCGGCCCGGTGTACAAGGGAATAAACGCGAGATGTAATTAATTCTAAACCCTATTTGTAAACTCCACGCGTTGCTCCGTAGAGAGACTATACTCAGCCGGCTTTGATCGCCGCATGCTACATAAGCCCTTTGATTCGGGTCTCTCAGAGGCTACGACACGAGACTATTAGGTCATGAGTGACATTAGAAACTTCTTCAGCAAAGAGTCCAATACGAATACGAATTCAGTCAAGAAATCAGCCAGGCGGCGCGTCATCAACGATTCAGATGAGGATGATATAAAGGTCGAGATTATTGACCTCTCAGCATCGAACGAGGACAATAAAGGTCAGGCAGCAGTACAGCCCAATGAATATTTCGGAGCGGGAAAGATATCGAAAACGCCAGCGAAGCGTTCGACAAGGGCGAAAAAGGAGGATCAAGATAACGAGTATGACGACAATTTCAGCCTCGATGAAGAAGACCTTGAGATGATCGATAGCCAAAGTAAACCCTCATCTGCCGTCGCCAGAGCCGACCAACCACCAGAGGACAAGCAGCCTCCAGTCGCTCAGGAAAGTCTGAAGCGCAAGTCGGTATTCACGGATTCAGTCACGAACGAAGCTAGTGATGAAAAGGCAACACCATCGGCCGGGACAAAAAGGCTCAAGTCTGACAAGTCGGGAAACAACTCGAGCCCGAAGAAGACATCGAGCAAGGCCAAAGAGGAAGATGTAGACAAGAAACCTTCGGCAGTGCGCAAGGTGGCAGATGTTACCCAGTCGAGCTCAAGTCACGCAATTCTGGAATCGATTCCATTAGTAGAAGTCCCCGAGCCAGGGGAGCCTGTTAAGTTCCAATTTGGCCAGAAAGCTCAAGCTCCTTCTGCACCAGGATCGAAAGAGATTCCCGAGGGTGCTGAAGGATGCTTGTCCGGACTGACATTTGTTTTCACTGGTGTGTTAGATTCATTGGAAAGATCAGAAGCTCAAGATCTAGTCCGAAAATACGGGGCCAAAGTCACGACAGCCCCGTCCAAAAATACAAGCTTTGTGGTGCTTGGCCAAGATGCTGGGCCTAAGAAGATAGAGAAAATTGGAAAGCTTGGCGTAAAGGTCATCGACGAAGACGGATTACTGAAGCTGATTTCGTCCATGCCGCCGCAGGGCGGGGACAATGTTTCTGCACAAAAGGCAGTAGAAAACGGGCTATGGAGGAAAAGAAGGCAAGGGATGCTGCCATCGAAATGGAACGGTCCGAAGCGAAGCAGAGGAAACAAAATACGGAAAAGATTCGAGCTGCCAAGTCTACTGGCGAAACTGTCAAAATCATCAGTGCAACAGAGCGACTGTGGACCTCAAAATATGCACCTACGGCGATGAAAGACATGATTGGAAATAAAGCCAATATCGACAAGCTTAGTCGTTTCCTCGCGGATTGGCCAAAAAATCTGAAGGCAAAATTCAAAAAACCTGGTCCTGACGGTATGGGACTTTACCGTGCATTGCTAATCTCAGGACCTCCGGGTATCGGAAAGACCACAAGTGCACATCTTATTGCGAATTTGGCCGGGTACGATATAGTCGAGTTCAATGCCTCGGACACTCGATCGAAGAAGCTTCTTGAAGAAGGGTTGAAAGGGGTTGTCAACAATACATCCTTAAATGGCTACTTCGGTGTCGAAGCCAGCAAAGTAGATACTGGAAAAAGACGCCTGGTTCTGATTATGGACGAAGTAGACGGCATGAGCGCCGGAGATCGTGGAGGCGTTGGTGCCCTCAATGCCGTCATTAGAAAAACCTCTATTCCGATCATCTGCATCTGCAATGATCGTTCTTCGCAAAAGCTCAAGCCTTTAGACAAGACGACATTTGATCTGAGGTTTTCTAAACCGACAAAGGATCAAGTGCGGTCCAGAATCATGAGCATAGCTTTCAAGGAAGGACTCACCATAAGTCCGCAAGCGATCGACCAGTTAGTCGAAAGCACAGGAAGTGACATTCGTCAGATCATCAATCTATTGAGTACCTATCGCCTGACTATGTCGAACATGGATCACAGTCAAGGTAAGGCCGGTGCAAAATCCGCTGAGAAACATGTAATTCTCAAACCTTGGGACATTGTCAGCAAATTCTTGAATGGCGCCATGTACAATGAAAGAAGCAAGACAACTCTAAATGAAAAAATCGAGTTGTACTTTAATGACCATGATATGTCATACCTCATGGTACAGGAAAACTACCTGAACACTAATCCAGACAGAGCTAGGGCGGCCGGCAATGCGAAAGAGCAGGAAATCAAGCGACTCAAATTATTCTCTCAAGCTGCGAGTGCCATATCGGATGGCGATCTCGTCGACGCCATGATACACGGCTCGCAGCAGCAATGGAGCTTGATGCCTGTCCATGCAGTTTTCAGTTGTGTGCGACCAGCGTCTCTGATCGCAGGTCCAGGGGGGAGACCCAACTTCACTTCTGTACTTGGAAACATGTCTAAGCTCAACAAAGCAAATCGTTTGTTGAGGGAAATCAGAGCACATCTAAGGCTGAGAACTTCTGGAGACAGACACGAGATTCGTCGAGACTATATTCCTATGTTCTTCAAAAAGTTGCCAAAAGCCTTAGAACTCGGCGGTGTGGATTCGATACCACAAATTATCGAAGTGATGGATGAATACTTCCTTACGAAGGATGATTACGACTCTTTGTTGGATCTGGGAATCGGGGAAAATGACAAAGATCAGGTTGAGGGGAGGATCGCATCTGCTACTAAATCTTCCTTCACGAGACAGTACAACAAGGGCTCACATCCTACCGCGTTCATCCCGACAGTTGGTGGACCACCGCCGAAGAAGGTCAGTGCTGCTGACATGCCGGACTTTGAGGACGCCGTCGAGCTCTCGGAGGACGAAGCAGCTGTTGGCGTCAATGAAGATGAGGTATCCGATGATGACTCTCAATCGATCTCAAAAAGGACAAGTTCATTCAGGCTCCCAAAAAGTCCAAAGCGGCCGCGACCACCAGCAAGAAAGGCAAAGCAAAGGATAAGAAAGCTTGATTGTGACGAAATCGCTTGAGCTTGAAAATGGCATTATTATAGATATGGACACGAAGTCCAATATACACTACTATGGACACATACGGTTGTACCAGTCTTCTCCTTGATTACACTAATATATGATTACGCTTGTGAAGAATCAGATCCATCCACAATTTTAGCATACTGAATTAATTCGGTATCAAATACATGCTCCAACCGAGTGCCTTTGAAGAGTCGAGCCCATGCCGTATTACCTGAAGTCCCTGCCTCGAATTCCCGCTCTTTTGTGCTGATGAAACTTTGAAAAAGTGTGAATGCGAAGGCGGAATAGACCAGACCTCCTAACAGATCGATTCGCCAATGATGTCGTAAATACATAGTTGCCCACCACTGCCAGAGAACATAGAACCCTAACAAATATCTGCCCGGCTTCGAGTAACGACCTACAAAGAAGAAACAACAGACCGCGAAGGCGCAATGAAGAGATGGGAATGCCCCAAAGACCAAGGGACTAGCTTTGAATGCATTCTCGTAGATGTGTGTTCCCAGAACTTTATCGACGCGCACAAGTCCTGCAGGAGAACCTGGCATAGAATAATTGCCCGGAGGCAAAGGGTACCCGTATTGGTCGCTATACTTGCAAAGTCAGCTTCTTTTAACAGGTCTGGTCATGTCATTTGCCTACCCAAGGAGCCGCCGTTGGGAAACTGAGATGTGTTATGATACCCAGGCAATTCTGTATGCCAAAGGTCCAAGCAAAGGCACCAACTATTCCCGGCGGTGCGAACAGCCCTACGAGGGTCAGCGTCTAGATTTTGAAGTAGAGCCCGAGTACATACAGAGCCACAGAGCACAGAAAAAGGGTGATATGAAATGAATGACACCATACGACAGCCAAGCGAAGACATCGAGGAATGAATTGAGATGCGTTGTGCCGGTATATAACGCATTGAGTAAGAACGGCGGCATAGCTCCGAGGGCAGCAAGCCTTGCCTTGCCCGTAAGGATGAATACCCATAGAGCACCGTAGAAAGCTATGACAAACTGCAGGCTCACGCCGAGAACAGTAGCGTCGAACAGCTGGTGATCACGCTTTTCAAGCAGTTTCACATGTATTTGTGGTCGTATGGATGGATCGATAAGCCTGGCATTTTTGAAAGTACAAATCCACAACAGAATGAAAGTCATGTTGACCGCGATCTCCCTCAAAAGGCCGAAGAAGGAATGTCGATTTAAAAGGACTTTGTAGATATGGGTAAGGAAACGCGCAGCGCATAATGGGAGATATAGTATCGCGCCGGCCCACCCTGTATTGCTATTCGGGTTCAGGGACAAAGTTGCATTGGTCGATATCCTCCCAAATTGCATCTGAAGCGACGACTAGAAGACCTTAAGCACCGCAGGTCGTCTGCTAGACCAGACAAACAGAAAGAAAGCGATAGAGAATCGAAAGAAGTATGTGTGCCGAGGAAGGAGGAGTCGATGGAAGAGGAATCTCGGGATGTAGATGCAGCAAGGTTTGCTCGCAAGCTGCGCTACAGGTCGACCTTGCGTCGTGTGAGGCGCCCACAGTCTGCCAGCTACCTCGACGGTGCAGCTGAACCGAAGGCTGAGTGTGGCTGAGGCTCTTTTGCTTGGTACCCGTCGCACTGCCCGGTTGCCCAGACTGCGGCTGACTCGCTCGGCTCAGCTCAGCTGAGCTACCTTGACGACGGGGTGCACATGCAAGGGTCATTAAGATCGACAAAACAGTAGCATTCGTGCCCTGTAGAAGATTATGTCGATATAGGAAGCATCCAAATTACTGTATAGAATTTCAACTTCATGAATACATAGAGCTACATTAGCATTTCGAGGTAGACCTTCAGAAGCCAGGTGATTCAACGGTCACGATTGTGTCTACAAGCGGCGTAAAAGCCCATATGGGTCCGCGTCCTTGGTTTCGGATCTTGTCATGTCCAATTCCATGACATATCTATCAGTCCTCGAGAAATCTGGTTCGGCCAACGATTCGAGAAAGCACAAATTTTAACACTCGTACGAAATATTCGGTCATGCGAGTTGAAACAAGCTTCTCGAAGACCTTGCTGGAAGAACTTACAGATCGTCGGTGTAAGGGAGCGCCGCTCAAATTTTGAGCTCACGGTGTACTCCTTGTAAATCTTGTTCAGCCACAAGCGTCATAGACCACCCAGGACTCAAGATGCTCGGCTAGCTCTTGAGCCTGTCCACTGGATGAGAGATACTTCTGAAGATTGAGAGGACCATGAAGAGCGTCTGCGAGCCAGGGCAGGCCGTTGTATGATACTTTCGTTTTCTGCTTGGAATTTGTGTGGAGACGTGCTACATTGCGAGCTCTGGTCGCTATGTGGGCTATCGAAGTAGGGCGAGTAAGACGTCACCTGCATCGATGATCGGTGGGTGTCCGAACGACCTACAGTGCTATTCAGCCTGCCTGGCAGTACGGAGTCGAGTAGAGAGCTAGATCCGATGATGTCCAAGGAGAGCCGAGGAGTTCCAACATCCTTCGTCTTCGCAGCTGTCCTGCTGATCGTGCTTATCCTTTGCAATGTGTTTGACCCTGTAACTTTCACGAGAGTGTCCTGCAGCACCAAGCCAAGACCAGCCAATTGATTATTGATGTCGCCTGTCATAGGTTCCTCGCTCAACTTCGTTCTAAGAAGTTCTAAGTCATCCTCATTTGTGATTGAGATAGGGACACTAGTCGTGATACCGCAACTGGTAGTCTCGAATAATTCCGGATAGCCCCGTGTATCATCCGTATAAGCGCTTCGAGCATTTGTCTCCGGATTCACTACTCGTAGAAGTAGCTTAGGTGCTGTAAATGTAAGAACCCGTGGAGATGGCGGACAAGCAAATTGTACGTCCTGGACGTCATAGTCAGGTATTTGATCGTTTGATGCAAAGATCTGTGCTATCGACGAATTTTGTGGTCTTGTTGTTTTAGGCGGCGGCGACTTTGAGCGTGCATGACAGGCGTGCATCGCAGCCCACGGAGGCAGATGAACCTCGAGCGTTCCAGCCTCCATTGGCTCTCTCTTTTCGAACGTTCCGTTTTCAGTCTCTGGAGTGAGTATACCTAAGCGATTGACAGGGTAGGAACTTCTGTTCCTCTTGTGAGCTTTCTTTCGCTTCAAGAACAACATGACAAGGCAAATGACTGTACCAACAATCAGAGCTGATACCACTGCAACCACTGCGATCAGTGCTTTGGAGAGTCCATGTGACTTCTGTACGCCCTTGTTCAGATCTGGATCATATCGATCGAGCCACTTCCCGCTAACAGTATCATACATATATATGGCAGTATTAAAGTTGTTGCTGGAAGACGTTCCTATCAAGCCGAAGGCAATGATCATGATGCTGTTTTCTGTCATAACAGCAGAGTGTCCAAATAAGGAAGGGGGCGCGGCGGTGTCGTTGCTTGCAGAGATATCTATTATGTCCACGGATGATCCTGTCGAATCGATGCTAAGAAATGTCGGGGAGCTCGAGATGTTGCCCAAGCTACCACCATAAACGAATGTGTGTGTGCCATTAGAAACAGCTGAATGTCCCGATCGAGCGGCTGGTGTAGCTGCGCCACCAGCAAGGGAGAGATAAGACCATGAAGTAGTGTTGGAATCGTAGACAGCATACTGAGACATTCCAACCCAGCTAGCTTTGGAAGTTGAAGAAACGGCTTCGCCTCCAATCAGCATGAACGAACCATCGTCTAGGCGGGTCATCGTCATATCTGCTTCTGCTACAGGGGAATTTGTGCCTGTTAGTGCGGTACTATTAGAAGAAAGAGGATCTATGTGGTATAGTGTATTGTAGTAGTACTGTGCTGAGGAGCAATTTGGTAAAGACTTCCCACCAAAGAATAGTATTTCTCCATCAAGCAAAGTTGCTCGCGCTCCGCTCCTAGGACTCGGCACAGTGCCAATAAGTTCGGGCGCACTCAAGCGCTGGCATTATTGTCCAATGTTTGGTACAAAATTGATGATGTGCATGTGTCTTGTTGACCTCCTAAAACATGCACCATGCCACTTTGATCGATTACTAGTGCTGCATCAGATACTGCACTCCCAAGGTTTGGCAAGATTGTAAAGTTCGCAGCAGTCCTGTTAAAGGCGCCAGACAGGTCGAGACTGAAAACGTCTTTCGTGTTATTTGCGACAACTGTCGTTCCCCCTACAAAAACGGCACGATCTTGGCCACTATCGTAAACGGCAGTCTGCTTATAGCGCGGTGTTATCGTTGCACCAACAGTAGAACATTTGAGTATAGAAAAGAACACGTGAGAGAGTGTGATATTGAGAAGCGACCGGCGCATTTCCGACTGTACTTCACGAGACCTGCTCGTGCAGTAGTCGACCTTGTGGAGAAAGACCAGGATTACACAAACGGAAGTCAAAACTTCGGGACGCAGCAACGGATCACAGACTGACTCTGAGCGGAGCTCTCAAATCACAGGTTGTCCCGTCTGGTCCAGCACTTTCAGGTGCGCTGTCGCGTCCATGTCTGCAATTTCTCCGCAACCTGGAATCAGCTAGCAAGATCTTAAGATTCGTCTGACCACAATTTTTTGAAAGTTCAGAAGCGCAGGTCGTGTCGCTCTGACTGTAGGTCATCTGTTCAACTGCTACAAAGGACGAAGCAGTACGGTCTGCTCTTATTCGTGATTGGCAGCTGTGCATGTCATCACAAAGCACGGCAGCTTCCCTCTTCTCTTGAATCTGCTAGCCTGGGCAGCATGATTCTGCAGTAGATGATTGATTTGCATATCACTTTCTCTGATTCGCAATATCAGCCAGGCCAAACATTATATGCCGAGATACAATTTCAGAATTCATTGATCTCGGGTGCTTTACCGATCGAGCCCGCATTGGGTGAGAATGGAAATGGTTATCCATCTCAAGCCAGGTGCACTGATGTTTCTGTCGAATCAGGCAATGCTGTCTATATTGAAAATGCCATCAAGTCATCCTCTATCACGAAAACACCAACAACTGAAAGGATAGGACATGCCAAATCGAAGTCCGTTGCATTCTCGCCACCTACTTCTTCGAGTATAGGGGAGCCACATCTCAAGCTTGCAGATTGTGATACGAAAATGGAGAGTGTCATGATCGTCCATGCACAAGTCATGGGAACGTTTACGATTGATTCCGCCTTAGTCAAGGCAGTCAAATTTGCGCACCTGAAAGGTCAGGGCATGACTGGTCCCTCTGGTGGGGGCGTTGTTTCGGACGCCTCCATCACCTCCACTCGCTGGTCCTTAGCGAGCTGGTCAGGAGTTCTCGGGACAAGCCAGCCATCATCATTAGACGATTTACGTCGAGGATTTTCCGGGAAAGCTCTGCCTGTCCTTACGACTGCACCAACAATACTAGAGGTAGAAATGAATTTGGCGCCAGGTACGAGGAGGACAACAACGTTTTCACTGGTGCTGCCAAGTAATTTACCGCCGTCTCACGACGGCCGAGCTTTTAAGATCTCTTATGAGCTAAGACTGGTGGCTCAACGACGAGACAATAGCAGCACTGTCTATACTTGTCCGATTCAAATTCTGAATGGAGCACTTTTATATGACTTCACGAAGCCAGTACTTGTACCGAATGTACACAAGGATAGACTGCATCTGGCCGGAGATGAGAGAGCATCTCGGACAACATCAGAGATGACACAATGCACTAAAACAGACGCTGTGGCCTGTCTGAATCTCGTCTCGAAGACGAAAATGCTGATTTCCGATTGCTTTTCGTCGTCAACATGCCACTTCGCGGAGCCTTTGCAAGATGCCCACATACCTCGTGCCACTGCTCGTTTCGATATATCTCGCAATCCCTCGGAGCAAGTATGCGTCCTAGTGCTCACAAGCAAGGTATATCGTCCGGGCCAGGTACTCGGTGGTTGGCTAGATTTTCGCACATCACGAGTGAAGTGTCTAAAGTACGTCGTGTCTCTGGAGATGAGCGAGTTCATATGTTCAGATTTCGGATTGCAAACACAAGAGAAGACGGTCCAAGCGACTAGACGGATATTGAAACAGGACTCTATCTGGTGCCCTTCCTCAGTTCTTTCTCCCTTCGAACTCGCCATACCGACCGCAATCACGGGATCCTTTGAGACCATTCAATTTGAATTACAGCATCATTTACACTTCGAGTTTTCCATAACTGATCAAGACAATCTCACTGAAGAAAAGCGAATTAAGTATGGACTTCAGATGTTCCCTTGCTCCGAAGTTTATGTAGAGTCATTTGAGTGTCGTATTGCTATCGCGATAGTCAGCGGAGATGGTTCATCCATTCGCATAAGCAAAGGACGATTGTAGTGTTATAATAGACATGGTCAACGCAAGAAATGCTACAGCTATCAACAACGTGGCTTCTTCGATTCATTTACTCGAGCCTGGTAACACCTGAAATCTGCTCTAATTTTTGACTATCAAGTCAATCCTCTGTGGACAATAGTGACATCGTATGTACATATCCTAGTATGCAGCCACGATTGAAGGTCTTCCGGCAGAATTTGCATATCAATTCCCTTCAAATGCAGCAGCAAGATGCGCAGAGAGGACATACAGGATTTTGCATTCTTCAATTATCAGATGAATCCCTTCTCATTTCACTTCAGATTGCTTCACGTCTCAGAAGAAGTCCTGACAGACGCTCTTTCGACTAGCAGGGCCGAACTTGCAACATTTAAGTGTAGCAAAGTCCTTTCGATGTCACGAGCGTACTCCTCGCTCATTAGAGCAGATCTTGAATATGCTAGCTCACGCGCATCGCGATATTCTGAGACCACTAGACCGTGCCGTAAGTCAAGTCTGGCGTTATGTAATTTGTTGTTGGCTAGAAGTTCGGCCAAGTCTTTCTCAATCTCGTTGGTCGATTTTGAAAAGGCATCCGATATGCGAGACAAAGGTAGCACATTAAAGGCACTGATGAATTGCAAGAGACTACGTTCTTTGATCAGGCTGAATATGGTCGGAACGTGTACCGAGAAATAAATGTCGGCAATCATGTTGGTCCTGAGCTGTCCGATAAGATTCAGACATTCCGAATAACGACATCTGTAATATGCTGTTAAGGCCTCACGAGCACAAATTTCGAGTTCCAAGAAAGGTTTGAAGGCCGCACTTTCGATAAGGTTGAGAATGTCTGCTCTCGAGAAAGTAGCTAGAGCGAGAAGACAGGTAATATTGGCAATGTCATTCATTGAGATGACGTTATTGTACGTCGTGCCGATGGACGAATCGATTTCCAGAAACTTCTCCGCAGCTTCTAGGTAACGTGCTTGGCTCAAATATGTCAGTGCAGTAGCGGTATATATCTGATTTTGATATACGGCCTTGTCCTTTACCTGAGAAGAAGAAGTTTCAAACTTATTAACATAAGTTTGAACTTGTGCCCATTGACCCAGTAAGATTGATGTGTTCACGATATTCATATTTATCTGCAATATGTGAACAGGAGTCGTGCAATAGTCCCGGTTTCGAACAAGGGAACGAAGTGCGTCTTCCATGTTGCCCATCCTGGCATGATGGTTAGCGATATCTTGCTGGCCCATTCTGATAGACTCCTTAATCAGGTTGTTCTTATATGCCTTGAGCTCCTGTTCAAGCTTGTCCGTTATAGCTTGTGCTTTCTTCGATGCATCTTGGGCCCAAACGGTATCGTACTCATGCGCGATCGTGCCTTGACTCGTAGTGAGCTTTTCGACGATCTTGAGATACGTAGAACTGTCCAGGGAGTCGGCTCTCAAAACCTCAAGTGCCAATTCGTAGGCCTGAATACTCAGAGAGCCAATCGATTCGGCAATATGTATGAGCCGAAGAACCTTTGTTCTGCCAGTGTAATTCGCAATATACGTCTCCAGAGATTCCCAAGCAGGCGTCGTGGTATCCATCGACTTCACAAGTCCTGAAGTATGACCGATGTTATTCGTTCTATAAGGTTTGCAGCTTCCTTGCAATCACTTTCTATTGTCCGAGAACTCTGAATGAGCAGTGCCGCACGCAGTGCTATCAATAGACAGTTGTGAGGTATCAGGAGGTTAGCCAAGCATCTACAGCTGGGCTACATCTGCTCCACATCGTGGCTCCATCTCAATTATCTGTCTGGGTAAAACAAGCTAATTCAGTCCCTAACCCTAAAGAATTGACCTCGGTCAGTTTTCTGGCCAATTTAGTAGTTTCCAGTATTCAGGCGAAGCCTTGACGACATTCAATCGAGCAGGTTGCAAAGCTCAACAGCACTGGTCGTGATTCCTACTTCTGCTTCTATGTCCCACCTATGAGCATAAAACTTCTAGTTATCTCAAAAGAAAGGCTATAAAACGAGTATTTTAAAATAGCAAGCAATTGGTCGGCACGACATATGCTTTCCATGCACATATATACACCATACACTTTGCTGTATTTTC
>JADGMU010000614.1:0-12116 GCA_016920895.1 Vaccinium myrtillus | reverse complement strand
AATCCACACAGAACACTAGAGAACACGCTTTTAGTAAGTTGCATCCCAGGATGCCATTTTTTTATCACGATGTGTTTGCCCTGCAAAAGTAAGGACCATTCTCAAGAATGGATTCCAACTTGTTCTCGTCCCTAAAGTTGAACACAACAAACCCATTGTCTAAGGTGACAACATCCTCAACATCAATTTTCCAAACCCGTTGAGCCCAAGATCAAACTTGAAAGTAAGATAAACTTTTATCCACAAAGTATCCCACAATAGCATGTTTCCATTTCATTGCCCCATCTTCAGAAATCTTAAGCGGGATCATAACTTGATTATCCACATACTCAATCGGGAGCCTCTTAAGGTGTCTACTTAGCTTACCAATTTTAACCTCATCGTTAAGTACAGGCTTCCCATTGGTCCAAGCATTCAAGTTAGCTTTATCTTCCGGCTTGTCCCCTTGAATAAGGGGAGACATGGCGATGGCAGTACGACACCTAGATGGCCTTGAGGTGGTGTCGTGTTAACTCCACCACTCTCAGTTGCCATGACCGGGGTGCCAAGTTTAGGCCAAGTTTCAGTGATGACCAACGGCAATTGCAGCTCTACCGCGTCGGCATTTTTGGCCACCACCGAAATATCATCTTCCTCGTCAATAGAAGCAATTTCAACATCCGAGTAATCAAACGCATTGTCAATTTGGTCATGAAAATCCCGTAAAGTTAGCTTTGTAGCTGATTTTCGTTTACCCATAACAGATCTAGCTACTCTTTCACGTAAAAGAGAGAAAGAGGGAAAGACGTACCGTGAAACGAGGTTAGTCAATACTCCGTTTAGGACGCCGGAAAGCTGCCGGAAAAGCATCGGAAAGATGCCGGAAACGGCCGGAGGTGGATGAAAGCCCTCGCCTCAGGGAGTCCAAATATGCAAGTGATTAATCTTGGAGATGCTCCGATAGTCGTAGATCTGGATTTGAGAGGTGTGGTGACCTTCAAGTCCTCTCTCTCAAAAACTGAAACAGAAATGCTTGGAGATCGTCTCCAATGGCTACCCAAGTGTTTGAACCCTGTAACAAGATCACAAAACGAAAGATGAATCTCTTTGGGCTTTGCACCTTCGCAAGTCAATCTCCCACAGTCGGATTTTCGCACCCATTTCGAGAAACCATTCGGTTGCCGCTCGAGAAACCCTTCGCCAAGATACCCTCTCCCCTTCAGCTTGTTGTTCAAAGTAACCAAGTTAATTAATTATATTTCTTTTACAAGAAGAGTATTTGCTAATTTTGCGTTATTCTACAGCAACTTGAGGCAAGAACTGAACAAGCTGATTGATCCCCGGGTTCAATGAAATTAAAACAGTGCAAGGAGGTATTCGGCAGGGAATGCGAAAAACAGCCTTCCTCCTTTCATCGTAGTTGCTAGGCTTGTTTTTCTGAATTTTTGAGTTTCGACCAATGAATTTGTCTACATTTAGTGTGTATTTTCGTGACTCTGTAACTACTTGTAATATCCTAACTCAAGATGGTATATTCAGATGGAAAAGTGAAAAACAGCCTTCCTCCTTTCATCGTTGTTGCTAGGCTTGTTTTTCTGAACTTTCGAGTTTCAACTAATGAATTTGTCGACATTTAGTGTGTATTTTTGTGTGTATTTTTGTGACTCTGTAACTATTTGTAATATCCTAAATCAAGATGATATATTCAGATGGAAAAGTGAAAAACAGCCTTCCTGCTTTCATCGTCGTTGCTAGGCTTGTTTTTCTGAACTTTCGAGTTTCGACCAATGAATTTGTTGACATTTAGTGTGTATTTTCGTGACTCTGTAACTATTTGTAATATTCTTGTCGAAGAAAATTTTGTTTCATGTAATAAAGTTGGGGAGAGATTTAGAGTACGTAGCGAATAAATTTGCTTGTAGTGGCATATATAGTAATTCTTTTGATTAATATTAAAGGCAATCGATCTGCAATATTACAAAGTTTTGATCCACTTCCATCCAAACAAAAAAATCGTCAACAAACATGCCAATGCTCTGATCCAACGGCCGAGGGGTGCACAGCACCTCCCCCAAGTGCCTTAAGTTTCTTAGACTTGTGCCTAATGTCTTCCAAAATCACCAAGATGCAACATAGCACAACCCATGCCTAATACTAGCCTTTTGTATCCGCGGATCCTCCACCCTTGATATTGGAATGAAATCTAAGAAACTAGAGTCAAACGCTGTCGATTTGGTTCGGTAAGTACGGTTTGAAGGGTTTAGTCGGTATTCTTTACATATTTAACACATTGACCAAATGTTCAAAAGATAAATTATAAATTATTAAAAAAATTAAAAAATGTCAAAAAGTATGACACTTATTATCATCCTTCCAAGCTGGTGTAGTCCCTAAAGTTTCCCATGAAATGACAGTACTGTCATCTATCTTTTCGGGGTTTTTTTTTTTATCGGCAATAAAATTTTATTAAGACTCGACAAAGGGTACATCGATAGAGGCCAAAACCAGACACGTGTTAGGTGTAGGCGAAATTTCCAGCGAAGTGCTGGAAATGAAAAGACAAAAGGGAAAAGAGAATTAATGTGCGTCTATCTTTTCGTTATATTAATAGTCATCTATCTTTTCATTATATTAATTATCTTCCTGAGATTAATGTGCCTCTCAAAATATTGCTTTTGAATAGGGACTACGTTAGTGAATTCGATTTCAAGTTTTTGACAAATAACTATAGAATTTGCATATATATGGTATTGGAGTTAAATCTGTAAGGACATTTCCCTTCAAGTATTGGTGTGTACACGGATTGTAAATAATAGTAATTCAAACGTTATTGTTAGAATGGGAAATCGATAAATGCTCATAGTAAATGTTTTTCCAAGTATAGGTGGATTTGTAACAAGTTCTTGGGTGGACCCCAATGGTAAAGACAAATGTTAAAAGTAAATTAATAAGCCAAAAAATAGGACATTGTCTCTAATCCACCCAAGCTTTTGCGGTCCCTACCGTAATAAAATATTTACCATTAAGATGGTACTCCCATGTATTATCACGGTCACATTGTCATCTACAAATTAATGTGCCTCTCAAAATAGAGGTTTTGAGTGGGGACTAAAATAGTAGATTTGTTTCAAGTTTTTGACTGAGAACTATTGAAATTGTTGATTTTGCATATATGGTATTGAAGTTAAATATTTAATGACATTCTCTTTCAAGAGTACACTAATAGTAAATAATAGTACTAATTCATAGTCTGGTAGGAGTATATTAGGAAGAGAAATTTAGAAATGCTCATAGTAAATGTTTACCAAGTATAGGTGGATTTGCAATCAAGTATTGGGGTGTACACCAATTGTAAAGATAAATGTGGTGTGATGGATGGAATTAAATTCACAAATGCTCATAGTAAATATTTTCCAAGTATAGGTGGATTTGTAATTAGGTTTTACAACATGGACAACGGCACGAAATCGTTGTGATAAACATTGTCCAACAAAATGTAGTCGCATCGGCATTTAGATAATATGGAGTTGCGGAATCCAAATTTGAAAATTAAATAAATGGTGTTACACATCCAACACTTCCCTGTACACTAATCTCTAACGTGTTATACAGATGCGTGAGAGTAAAATGAAATTGTGATATGATGTTTTCAATAGTACTTGCGAGCATCATTGTCTCTGATAATTGCATGTCTATAAGTGGTGGGTCCGCATACCATACTCTACAAAAAACGATTAAATAAGAATTTGGTTTCTCTATTCCCTAAATGTAAATAATGCTCTTCTCTGAATTATAAGCTGTCTCATCTCGCAAAAGACTATCGATTCTCTGTCGCTATGTTTTTCTTCATATTTTTGTGATCTCGCACTGTCATAACTTGTCACCAAGTAAGTTCAAAAAAGAATACAAACATAGAGTTTGGGGAAGTATTCAAGTAGCCAACCCCAAAGAATTGACAAAGTAGTCTTGCCTTGGGGTTTGTTCCCACCTAAGATCTTAGGTTTGATTCCCCTTGCTAGCAAAACTCTAGGGGCCATTAGGATTTATGTCCGATCGTTACCTCCAGGGCTGCAGAATTAGTTGAGATGCGCGTAAGCTGACCCGGACATCCAGCTATCATAAGAACTCAAATTCTGGTCCAACCATGCAATTAGCTCGGTTGAAAAGGTTTGAAATTTTCACTGCGGCGGTGGCGGAGAAATGTGGTGGGATTGTGGGAATGCTAAAATCAAGCAAGCTACTGGATTCACTACATGCATGCAGACAACCTGAAGATTGTGATTGCCATGGAGTTGGTGTCTATCTGTCTCTTTTTTACTGTGTCATTAATGAGTAAGCCCAAAAAGTTATATTTGCTTGTTTTGTAGTTTAGTTATCCTTGAAAGTTTTTACAGTTTCGTCATCCGTTTTTTTTTATTCTTAGTGATTTCTTATCAAAACCCTTGTTTTTCATTTGATACAATGGGAATCCCATAGAGTTAAGTGGGTGATTTTAGCAAATAAGAAAATGGAATTCCCATTATCAACCCATTTTAGCGAATAAAAATAGGTTGATTTTAGCAAATGGTTTTCTCATTTGCTAAATTATCCCATTTGATTTTATGCAATTCCCATTTTATCAAATGGGAAACAACCAATTTTTTTCTTCTTTTTTAATTTTGGATGTATCTTTTGTATCTCTGTCCAAAAAATAAAAAAAATAAAATTTATTCAAACGTTAAAAAAATTGACCAAAGGCAAAAAGTTACACAACCATGTACAAAATTATTATTCCCAAAACTACCAACCAAACAAAGCCACTTATTATATCACTTCTTCGCAGAATAATTTGTTTGCTAATCTTTGATTCTTTTCTGTTATCCAAATCCTAATGTGCAGTGCTTTGTCATCGGAAGCGGATGAAAATGGGTTGAGGCATCTATTATTGTGTAGAGTCATACCGAGGAAAAAGGAAGACCAATCACTTTGACTCTGGAGTCGACAATCTCTCGGTTGTGTAGAGTCATACCGAGGAAAAAGGAAGACCAATCACTTTGACTCTGGAGTCGACAATCTCTCGGCGCCGAGACGACACGTAATTTGGAGTGCTTACATGAACTCCCACATCGTACCCAATTATGTTGCTAGTTTCAGAGCTCCCAATCTCAATGGTGAGGGATCCAATTACGTACCATCCTATTTGGGTGCATAAATTTTCAGAATTTGATTCGAATATTTTTTATTTTTCAAAAATCCAATTTAGATTTTTCGAATATTGTATTGTTAATTGGTTATATCATATATTTCATGGTGGATATTGTTGTTTTTAAGCTCTCGAAACAATTCAGACAAATGTGCCAATAACCACTTCAACATGCATCGATGTTCCTGCTCTATTTTTTTTTTTTTTTGGTACTTCGGAAATATAATAAACCTTAGAAAAGAGTGACAGTCCGCATCAGCAGTGCGAGAGTGATATTACACATAAAGAACCTACGAAGCAAAGCTGAAAAGGGCCTAGCTTAATCAAGGAAACGGTGGAGATTTCCTGCTCTATTGTCCAAGCTTTTAAAATTCTTACCTTGTTCAAGTGTGGTGTTGATTAAAAAATGCCACACTGAGTTACTAGTTCCTTATTTTTTTTTTATAAAAAAAAGGTAGTTTGGAACATCGAGGAGTGGATTTATTAGTTTTTCCCTTCAATTATGTTTGCTAACAGGAAAATAAGATTTCACAAGTATGACGTCTGTTCTGCTCTAATCAAGTTGATCAATAGCAACCAAGTATGACGTCTCCATTTATTTACTGATACTTCCCATTTTTTTCATTCTTTTTTGGAAAAATTCAAAATGCCCCCAAACTTTACACCAAATGTCTCATTCCCTCCCAAACTTTCAAAAAACTCAATTTTACTCCCAAACTTTCATTCCGTTATTAAAATGACTCCTTCCGTCCCAATCCGTTACTTCACTGACGGAAAATGATGAGTTGGAGTTTAACAGAGTAAAAACCGTTAGTGGTGGCACAAACGCCCCAAAACGGCCCAGAGGAAAAAAAACACACACACACACACACACACACACTCTCTCTCTCTCTCTCTCTCTCTCTCTCTCTCGTCTCCCCTCATCTCTGCCCCACAACTCCCCAAAACCCAACCTGATTTTGGGGAAACAACAACGTAGAGGCGGTAGCGGCCATTAAATAACAACAATTCCCCAATCGGTGGTGATCATGGCGTCAATTGAATCTTGCAACATCTCACCAATTGAATCTTGCTGTGTAAGTTTTGAACTAAACCCATCTTCCTCCTACATCTGAGTAGTCAGAGAATTGAAAAAGAATTCAATTCCACCAAACCTCCAGACTCCTACATCTGAGTAGTCAAAGAATTGATATTTGTATGGATATTCCCGAATTCCAAATTTGGTCAGAAGACCAACAAAACCTTCTTCTCCAATGACCTAGGTTTTGGGGTTTGTAGGTGTTATGGCGCGGCGGTGTTTGGGTGTCGGTGGCTTTGGTTCTTGGTCGGCAATGGTGATTGGTAGATGATCAGAGATGGGTAAGACTCCGTGTGTTTGGGAGAGAGGGAGAGAGAGAGGCTTGAAGTACACATGTCACATTTTAAGTGGACAGAGATACCATATCAGCATATTTAACGGCCCAAAACATCCAAGTTAGCATATCTCGTTAGTTCTTTAACAGATTGAGACGGAAGGAGTTATTTTGATAACGGAATGAAAGTTTCGGAGTAAAATTGAGTTTTTTGAAAGTTTGGAAGGCGATGAGACATTTGGTGTAAAGTTTGGGGGGAATTTTGAATTTTTCCCTTCTTTTTTCTCAAAGATAGATGTGAATTCTTTTACAAATAATCAAGATGAGTAAAGTTGTTTATGTTTCACTTTTGTCGCTATTTTGTAAAACATTTTAGTTTTTAGTACTCCGGAAAATATATTTTGTACAACTACATGCATCTTTTTTTTTTATCAACAACCATTTTGCAATTGTTAGGAAGTACATACATACATAAAACATTTTAGTTTTTGGTACTCCGGAAAATCTATTTTGTACAACTACATGCATTTTTTTTTTTTATCAGCAACCATTTTGCAATTGTTAGGAAGTACATACATACATACATACATACATGGGTAAATTACAAAAAAGCCCCTAAAGTTTCACCAAATTCTTAAAAAAACACCAGAACTTCGTCTGTTAGCAAAACGACACCTGAACATTATATTCCGTCAAGAAAAAAGCCTCTACCGTCATATTCTGTTAATGTTTTTGACAGAGCCAGTTAAGGACGGTTAACTCCCTCTGTTATCTCTGTTATCTCTCTCAAAATGACACCTGAACATTATATTACATCGACAAAAAAGCCCTTTCCGTCCCAAAAGTACGTTTCGTCCAAAAATTTGAAAATTTTTGCACAAAAGTATTTTTTGTTTTGATCCGAAATGTGCACGCATCTTCGTAGTGGACTGTCTTTTAGGAACGAAGGAAGTATTCGGGATACACTTTTCCTTGATCTTTTCATGGCATCCAAAAGAGCATATTTTCTGGCAACTTTTCATATAACGAAAATTATTCATGACATTTTCATTTGTAGTTATATTAACTCGCGACCCCGTAAGTTCGGCAAAATGCCCCTATAACTTCGGGAGAAGGGGTCTCCCCAAAAGGTGTAGTAGTGTCATTATACCCTTTATTTTTTAGGGCTCCGGAATTAGTTGAAGTTCACAGAAGTTGGCTCGGACAAAAACTGTTAACATTTAAAAGAAATAAAAATAAAAAAGGTGTGGATGGTGGTACCAATCATTTTCTGATCACGTCCTCTGTGTAACTAGTGTCCTAGTTTAATGTTGATCACAATCATATGAGTTGGATATTCTGAATACAACAACTTAGGCAAAACAAAAAAACAGAAATTGAAACATAAAATTGTTTTTTATTTTGCTAATTTAACCACCTTCCCCTTGTTCAACTTGTATTTTAAATGACAGCTCACAAAAAAAATTCTCATGGGAGAAAGGCGTATTTTAATACTGTAATTGACAAAAAATACATTTGGGACGGTAGAGGTTTTTTTGTTAACGGAAAATAATGTTCAGGTGTCGTTTTGAGAGGGATAACAGAGATAACAGAGGGAGTTAACCATCGTTAACTGGCTCTGTCAAAAACATTAACAGAATATGACGGTAGGGGCTTTTTTGTTGACGGAATATAATGTTCAGGTGTCGTTTTGCTAACGGACGAAGTCCAGGTGTTTTTTTAAGAATTTGGCGAAACTTTAGGGACTTTTTTGTAATTTACCCTACATACATACATACATACATACATATATATACGCCACGGATCCTATCAAGGATCCCGGATTGGAGGTTTTTCGGTGTTTTGATGCTTTTAAAACTGTAAATAGTTTTGTGAAAAACTGTTTGGATCAAGCCCTTCCCCTTTTTTTTTTTTGATGATTTCTTGCGGGAGCCCTTGAAAACACCTTTTGAAGACATTGGACGGTTCGGATCATAAAAAAAATATCGGGAAGGTGGAGTCCCAGATCCGGGATTCCCGGAGTAGATAACTCCTCTATATATATATCATTGCAAGATATGGGATCATAATTACCATTTTATGCAAAAGAACAGATCTGATTTACTCCGTCCTTGTTTAAGATATATCAATGATTCAACCTTTTGTATAATCATGTTTGAAAATGAGCATGTTAAAGAACTTTTTTTTTTCTTGATTTCTTGGTTCCATTAATCATGTTTCGCACATACTTATACATTAATCCTTGTGTTGTTTTACAGCAACTCTGATGCAAGATATAGATCTCCAGCTTCGGTGGAACCCACGAGTGCAAGATTTTACACATTTCAACCTATGAATTCAACTCCAACACCATTATTCTCCCTCTTATATCTGTCTCTGAGTTCAAGAATCTCCAACGAGACAACAATATCTGAAGAGCTAAGGCCTTTGTTTTTTTTTTGATCGGCAACAAAATTTTATTAGAACTCGACAAAGGGTACATCGAGCAAAAGCCAAATACAAAGCATAAAGCAGAGTAAAGGCAGGGAAAAGAAAAATCAGCGAAATGCTGAAAGGGAAAGGAAGTAACAAAAAAACATATAAAGGGGATCAACTCTACCCCAGGAGCCAGTGCACAGCAATAGGAGCAACCCCATCCTCAATATCAATCAGCCACCTCACAACATTAAGCTCCAATAGCAACATTAATATTTGTCTCTTCCCAAACCATCAAAACAAACAAACCACCCAAACCATGAGAACATCCAATCCACAAGACACAGCGGTAGGCCTTCTAGAATCATCATCTGAAACTTCAAACATATCCATACATTGCTTCACCAACAGCAGCAACTGACCAAAGATCAGCACAATTAGAGCACCAGCAATCATCCAAAGGAATATTAATATCGAAAGTCATCCAATTAACCAAAACACTGCTAGACCATCACCCCAATGAAAGTTCAACCTTAATCTGATACCTTAACAATATTGAGCACCTCACCACTACCCAACTCCTAAACATCCTTAATTGACATATAATATCAGCACCCCGGAGCACGCCAAGATCAATTAGAAGCAGCAGAATCATCAAGAAAAAATTCCCATCAAATAGAAGCAGCAGAATCATCAAGAAGAAATTCGCATCAACTAGAATCAGCAGCAACCTTAGTAGTACCAGACATTGCAAAGCTTCTCTTTCTTCGATGGCCTTAGAAAAAAGCTAACAACTAACATTTGGAATTGCTCCTTCTCAGAAGAGCATATCTATTTGCATCATCTTCAATCATCTTTGACATCATCATTGTGTCTTCCTTAGAAAATTCAATCCCCAACCTCACACCCATTGCTGTTTGGGATTGGAACTCCTGAAGCACCAAATTTTGGGTACTACCATTAGCAACTGATTTGATAAAATTTTCGACAGAAATATCATCACCAGAGCTTGAACATGCTTCATTAATACTTTTCCTTAGTACTTTTCTTGCCATTATCGGATCCTCCAAATCCAAATCTACCTCCAAATTAATACCTTGAATTTGCGAAGATCTAAAGTTGATTTGAGATCCATAACCAGCCAGGTCATCTAACTGTAAAATACTATCAGATATATCATCTGATGTCTTGTTTCTCTCCTGGTTTTCGAAAAGAATAAGAGTCCTATTTTGATTGGATTCATTAATTGGACCCTCTGAATCCTCCACCAACGATTCTAGACCATGGGATATATTTGAATTTACTACATTATTCTCCTCATCTATTCCTTGAAGTACTGAAGGGTCATGTCTTGGAACTCTTGATACCATATCATTCTCCACTATGTTATTAACTACTACCAGCTCTGTGTTATTAATGCCTTTACCCTCCTGCCGAGATAAGTTAACCACACTCTCATCCTTGTCACCATTAATATCCTTAAAGGCTGCCACGTTAACCAATAGAACAATATTCCTCTCCACGTCATTTTCATCTTCATCTTCCTCAGCTATCACCCTTTCAGACAATGAGTTCAAAAGGTTGGGAGTCGCCAGTTTGTAAGATTCTTCCTCAATCACATTGACCACAGAAATCATACCATTAACCTTCAATTCAACTATCCCTTCAATCTTCGCAATGGATTTAGTAGCAATAAGGATTAATTCTACCCTTTGCGTACGAGTTCTCTTTTAGTGTATTATCATCTACCTGCAGAAAATGACCCCATCTACTACCTATTGTTCTGAAAGTAGGAACGCTCCAGACATCAAGTGGCATACCATAACATCCCAGCCAAACAAATCTTTCCAGCTGAGCTGATTCCCCTTTCCATTCCTTTATTACTTCAAACCAATTTTCTAACCACTTGTCTTTAATCATTAAGTTTCTGGATTCAACATCTGGAAATGTAATCACTATATATCTACCCCCAATTGATTTAATATTGACACACACTTTCCTTTCCTTCATGAAGAAATCAAACATTACCTGGTTAGAAAATAATCTTTTCATTTTTCCAACAGCACTTCTCATTAACCATCCATTACCTGAGGGTTGTAAAACAATGGATTCCATACCTTGATCAACATCTTTAATCTGTGGAGCCGATTCTATGTTTCTTTCTTTTCCTTTTCCTTGATTACTCGACTCTGGGATTCCTATCCTTCTCCAGATTTCTTTCCCCCTTCTTGCTCCTCTCTGATTCTGATTCAAATTTCCAAAATGTTGTTGTTTCAAAATCTGAAACTGTGCCTTTTTGAAACCTTCAGTAGCCCTAGTTTGATAGATCCTGCCCCTGAATCCTCCATATTGCTTCGCATACGAGCTCGAACCTAATCTCTGCGAAAACCCTTTACCCATGCCATCTTTGAAAGTCTGATGATTTCTTTGTCTATCTTGAAGCCTCAGAAATCTTGCAAACTTCACCGTTAATTTGTAGCCCCAGAACCAAGAATCATGAACTTGAGAAATAGCTAGGGCAGCATTGGATATATCGCTAAAACGAACAAAACAAAAGCTTTGATTTGAAATCTTACTCATTTTGTTGGGGATGAATATTTCACTGATCTTTCCATACTTGGAGAATAAGTTATAAACCCAAATCTTGCGGATCTGAACTGGTAGATTATCTACGAAGATAGTTGGACTCCTCACCGCTTCAAAGTTCCTCACCGCTTCAAAGTTCCTCCCTCTCTCCCTCCCTCTCATCTTTAGCTAAGGCCTTTGTTTCTCTTTTCTCTTCACGTTTTTCATGAACAATTAGTCAATCAGAAGAACTTCCTATAGTAATTTTTCTGATCCAATTGAGTTTCTTGTTGAATGAATAGATGGAGCATCATGGTCATGAGGAGCAGAGCGAAATCAACATTCCATTTTCAGAGCAATTTGCTACTCTCATACAGAATGGCATGACAAGAGTAGAAGAACGGAAAGATTGCATGAAATCTGTCAGCGCAAACCAATCACACACAATTATGGAATATGAAAACAGCAATGAAATCGACATAGGATTTTACGTGGCTCCCCAAAAACCAGGTACCTCCACGGGAGCGAGAGGTGAGTATGTTATTTGATTAAAGTCGTCTAGGATTTTTACAATAGAGACTATTTATACCCGTACTTTATTCCAACCCTAATTCCACCATCTT
>JADGMU010000613.1:0-62873 GCA_016920895.1 Vaccinium myrtillus | reverse complement strand
AAACATGCATCAACGCATGGGTTTCAAAGATAAATTCCTTAAGAAATAGGGGTGCTAGTGTAAGAGCAAGAACAACAGCTTGGGCATAATTTTGGGTAAAATCCCTGATGAACAGTGGATTTAGCTACCCCATCTCAATCAATCCTCCAGCAGTTTGTCTATCATATTCTCTACTTCTATTAAATACTATTACAATACTTCATCTTCCCCAATCCAAGAAACCGATTGCTACCCCGTCGCCGTCGCCCTTACCTCGTCGCCGTCGCCCTCGATCCTTCACCCGACTGTAACCTCGTCACCGTCGCCGTCTCTGTCGCCGTCGCCCTCGATCGCCGTCACCAATCGAAGAAACCCACTTCGATCGTGGTCCAGCGGTCCAATCGAAGAAACCCACTTCGATCGCCGTTACCTCGTGGCCGTCGCCGTCGCCCTCGTGGCCGTCGATCGTTGTTGTGCTCTCGTGGCCGTCGCCCTCGTGGCCGTCACCGTCGCCCTCGATCGTGGTCCAGCTTCTTCACCGATTGGAACAGTAGGGAGCGAGAGAGAGAGAGAGAGAAAATAATAAACAACTGAGTTGCTGGTGATAGAGTGGCTGCTGCACCACCCATTTTCTTCATTTCTTCTCTATTTTGCCCAAATAGCTATTATACCTTACCTGCTGGTGTTGCTCTAAAAAGTCAAAACGAAAGCCAAAACCCCTACCTCTCCTCGTATAAATACCTGGTGGAGTATACACCATCTTAAACCCTAACCCGTTGTATTCTCGACCAAGTGAGCATTACCCATTTCGGATTTCACACCGAGGTAAGCTCTATTTCATTTCATGATTTCATCCCTTTTCCCTGTGGAAATTTGTTTGCATATATCAATGTGAATGAATGACTGGTTATTTTCTGGTTATATATCCTTGTTTCTTTTGTACTATTTTGTTTTGGGTACTCCCACTCCTGGGATTTCTTGTTTCTTGAAGCTTTTGTGGAAGCGAAAATATGTTTGATACACTACCTATTTCACCAGAGTTTGAGAACATTTGATTTGGTTGAGATTCTTGTCATTTCGTTGAATGCCCTGTAGAAAATATATGTCCCTTATTGTTCCAATTCGACGAAGGGAAAATGTTGAGACCCGGAAACTGATTATGGTGTTTTATTTTTGGCTGATGGGTAGGTTTCGCCCCAACCAAACGTGGATACACGCAGCCTTCGACCCAAACACCGTTTAAACCTTGTAGAACCCCTGCGAATAGTCTTGAGAGGAGAGAGTGAGAGAATATTTAGTTGTTAGCTTACAATCTTGAGGTTTGAACGGGTAACCATGACTCCCCCATATGGGAGTCTCTGGCGGCAATGGCGGATCTAGGACACAAATTTACCCTAGGCTGGCCAAACTATAAGGTGGGCTAAAATTTGGTAGGATAAAATTTTACATATAAAATTTTGTTTTTTTTCCTGTTTTTTTAAACTCCACCTGGGCTATAGCCCACCTAAGGTACTTCTTAGATCCGCCCTTGTCTGGCGGAGACCTAATTGGTTGACAGTAGCCACGCCTAACCTGTGCTGTACTATAGATATCCGTACAGTTAAAGGTTGTCATTGAGATGTGTTTGACTTTTGTTGACAATGCCCGCTTCACTTGGTGCACTACACACGGGTCTTGCGGTGGGTTCCTGCGTCACGGTTTCGATTCTTGGGCAACTCAAAAAAAGAAAAAGTGAGAAGAAAGGGGAAGCATTCCCATGCCAAGAAAATGATAAAAATGACTGCCTAGGGAAATGATTCTGGAATACTGTTCTATTTTAAGTGAGCATATAAGAATTCCCTGTTCACCGAAAGCATGTATGATGTAGATTGTTCCACATATTATTAGTTTTTCATGTTTGCTCATTTTTTATTGTACCCTATACTCTATGGTGCATGAACATAGGTGCTGATAAGAGGTATGACTACGCCTTGATTCAAGTGTTGAACTACTCAAATCTTTTTTGTGTCAAAGGACATTTGACTCTAAAACCATAAGAATGATTCGTCAGAATGAGATTGCAGCTCTGCCTCCCTTGTGTGAGATAGAACTTTCTAGGCATAATACGAGTCTTAGAATAATAGCCTATACTGTATGCGTAGTGCTCATTTCTGTTATGTGAATAGTAACATTGAGTTTCTCGACCTTAGAATTCATCAGTTCTATTTCTTGATGGAGGCAGAGAATGTCCATGTACTATGTGGGAGCACTTCTTTGTTTGTCTTATTTCTCTCAGTCTTGTGGTGAAACTTTTACAGTTTTAAAGTTAATCCTTTCTTAATGGAACCTCTGACGATGCATAATTCCATGCTACTTTTACTCTTGATACATGAGAGCAGACCATTTTGGATTAAAAGAAAGGAAATCCTGCTAATGTATAGGTGTTTATACGTGCATTGATTGTCCACAACTTTTGAGAACTTTGGCTCGAGTAGAAGTGAGATTGATTGAAGTCTTAGTTGCAAGATCCTTCTAAAATGGGTGCGGTCCATAGACGGGAGCTCGATTCCCCGCTACCGAGACGGGAGCTCGCTCCCATCCAGATGGGAACCCGCTCCTAAATAGAATGGGAGCTTCCACACTAATTTTAAGGACGAAATTCTCACTTCTCTTTTCAAATATATGCAAGGAAGAAGAAAAAGAAAAAAGAAGTACGAGAGATTTAGGACTCTCTCTTTCTCGTCTTGTATTCTACTACTTATCTACGTATTTAGTCCATATATCTGACATAAAAAATTCTATTAGGTTGTCATTTCTCACTCATTTTCATATATATAAAATATTTATATGCACACTCCTTTTGCAACTATAAAACATATGTACAATACATAAAAATATATATAAATTTATCCACATATATTTATTTATTCATGAAGTATTACCTCGCCGCTCCCAACCTAGGGAGCTTCTACATACCTCCATTACCTCGCCGCTCCCAACCTAGGGAGCTTCTACATACCTCCGCTCCCCCGCACCCGCTCCCGCCCCCACCCCTGCACCCGCTCCCGCTCCCGCTCTGTGCAACTTAGGATTGAACAAAGAATGATTAGCAATCCTCAACTGTTTAAATTCTGTTGCGTTTTCAACTTATATTTTCAGAATTTTGTGATTACAATTTGTGCCGACTGTCAGTTTTCTTATGTGACTCATGTAGTGTGGTTTGGATGTTGTCCCTTGTATTGAAACCAAGTTTCCATTTGCAATTTTCAGAGAAGTCAAGAAAAATGTCGAACCCAAAGGTCTTCTTTGACATACTGATCGGAAAAATGAAAGCCGGAAGGGTTGTAATGGAGCTATTTGCTGATACCACGCCCAAAACTGCTGAAAACTTCCGTGCCCTCTGCACTGGGGAGAAAGGGATTGAAAAGCCGGGAAGCCATTACACTACAAGGGGTCTTCGTTTCACCGCATAATCCCAAACTTCATGTGTCAGGGTGGGGATTTCACGAGGGTAATGGAACCGGCGGGGAATCGATCTACGGCGATAAATTCGAAGATGAAAACTTCAAGCTGAGGCATACGGGTCCTGGTATTCTTTCAATGGCAAATGCTGGGCGTAACACTAATGGGTCCCAGTTCTTCATTTGCACCGAGAAGACACCGTGGCTTGATGGAAAGCACGTGGTGTTTGGAAAGGTCGTGGATGGGTATAGCGTGGTTAAGGAGATGGAGAAGGTGGGGTCCGATAGCGGGACGATTTCGGCAACTGTCGTGATCGAGGATTCTGGTGAGATAACGGAGGAGAAGTGATGATGGGGTAATGGACTCTCTGTTGTGATGGAAGAACAGGGTGTTGCGTGGGGAGATAGTGAGAGAAGCTCTGCTATGATTAGATTGAGAAATAAACGGTAACGCCTTATAATTGGCATAGCTCTTCAAACTTCATCTGGAACTGATTATTACGCGTATTTTAGTAGACCTTATTTTCTGTTTGGTTCAATCGTAAGTTAACTTATCATCAAGCAAATTTAATGACTCGATTCAAATGGAGAAACAGCTAATCTCGAGTAGAGAAAATCGCAAACAGAGGAGTTGGGAGTCCAGAGGCTTTGTTCACCACTTGGTAGATTTATGTTTTTGCCTGGGTTATCATATATATTGGCTGAAAGCAGAAGATGTTCGACGTATTTTGCAGGGATATCTCACATGCACATATTTAAGTAAATGCAAAATGACCTTGCCTGAACAAATTACTGACATAGTACATTGTGCAACCGGCAAGGGTTAGGTAAAACTAAAAAAGGCACCGTGTTCTCTTCATAATCAACATCACCGCCAAGGGTCCAAACGAGCGGCCAAAGCTATGCTCTCAGTCCTCAGGATCTGAGAACGCGAACCCTCGTACGGTCAACCATCGCTATTAGAGGAGCAAAACGACCCCGAAAATACCAACACTGAAGGGCAATAGGACAATGCAACCCTACAACTGTAGCAGAAAAAGGCAGATTTACTGTAAGACGGGTGGTCTTGTGCCCCTCTTTGATTTTTTGAATCTTACCCTAGTATGGCCCCTATATACTTTTAACATCATTCATTTATCCCTGAAAGGATTGCTCTAGTTTCTTCTTTGCGAAAATCATCAAACAATTGAGGCTCAAAAACAAAGAAAATAAGCTTGGGGGTGGTTTTCCATTGTGCTAAAAGTCACAAAAAGCAGAGACGGAGCTAGGATTCGGAGTTGGAGGTGGTAAAACCGTAAAAGTTAATATTCTCTCTCTCTCTCCAACAAAGATAGTTTATTATAAAATGATAGAGCAAAAAATTGGATAAAAATTTCAATTAGTTATATAGTCCGAATCAAATTAATGCGGTTTAAGTACAACAGAATATACAGTGACAACATAGCACCCGGAATCAGCAAGCGACCTTGGGGACCCAATGGATACCCAAAAGGATTCACATTTTCATATGTTAATTATCCATCTACATAATACCAAAAAATTACACATTTTTGTCGATTAATCACTTTCAACACATTTAATAACAAAAATAATACACGCATTTTGAAGAATAATATTGTTATTGCAATACAAGATAGTTTTTTTTTTTTTTCCCCTAGACCCGGGGGTGGCATGTGCCACCTCCCCCTTCTTACCCTCCGTCCCTGCAAAGGGGCTAAAAGTCACATGTAAGTATGTAACTCCTCACATTCATAGACTTTTGGCTTTTTTTATTTGAAAAACAATTTAGCTAAAAGTCGACTATAAAAGTCATTTGGCTAAAAATGGAAACCAATTTGGCTAAAACTCTCCTCACATTAATCGATATGTTTCCCTGCCTTTGCTCTAAATATTAGTCACTTTTTTTTTTTTTTGTCATTCGGCATTCTTAATCTCTATTACATGGGGGAGGGAGGAATGAGACTCGATCCCGGGATGCAGTGTGGGGCGTCCAAGAGCACTACTGCATGAGCTAGACACCACTTGCGCAATATTAGTCACTCAGACATGTTGATAGATAAATGCAATTAGAGTTTTTCCTTTTGAAAACAAACCCAAACACCCAAGAAACGTGGACCCAAAAATCATTGTGCTCGCTTATGAAAAATGAAAAACAGAAAAAGATCATATTTAGCCTTGTTCCAATTATTAGCTTAAACTCAAAATTGAATTATTGTGCTTACAAGACAGGTCATTCTCTCACAATATATCAACTTAAAAACTGACTTAAGCCAATTAGAATAACCTAAATTGAATTTTTGTATCCTTGCCTTTCCTCTACGATAACCTGTAACGACCCAATTTTCGATCCTATGAACTATACTATTTTTCGATTAAGTATATTTATGAAGGTCAAATTTTAGAACACGCGGTATTAAAAAAAATAATAATAAATATATATATATATATATATATATATATATATATATATATTGATTTATAAAAATCTTAGTTCATTTGATGTAATTTGCATATTTACGAATTTCGTCTGTGTTCAAATGTGCATGCGTCCGAGAGTGTTTACGTACAATAACCGATCATATGCATGTGTCTATATAATTTATGTGTATAGATGTATACATATAATATAAATCCTAAATTATTGTTATATCCAAAGCCTTTATTTTCCCTATCTCTGAAATGCTACCAGGCCTTATCTCTGAAAACCTTGATGACCTGCAAGCCACCACCCATCCCATTATTTACTCCTTTGTCTCCATTTTCTCCTATAATAATTCATTTCCCTCTTGTTTTTCTTTTCACCGTACAAACAATACAAAGAGGGAGATAGAGTCAGACATGTTGTAGAGGGTTTAGAGAAGAAGAAGTTGTTCCGGAGAAGAGAAATCCTACCACCACTTGACGCCACCGTGTTCCACTAAAACCACTCCAATTTAGCTTAATCTGCAGGAGATAAGGTAGGTTTATCCTACCGAACCCTTTTATGTGTTTACTTTGATGTTTAGTTGAAAAACGAACGAAACCCAGTAGCTCAAAACACAACAATGGCGTAGACAAACCCAGACTCGGTCGGCCAAAAATCTAACGGAGGGTTGCTATTATAACCAACCGACGACATTTGTTACAAATCTGAATTTTGTAATTGAGGTGATGACACATAGGCAATCAGATTCTTGAAATTATTAATGTGGAGTTGACACCTAGCTAGCTAGTATTTCTACTTGAACTATTGTAAAGCAAATTCTGAACATTTCGTATTTTTTTCAATACAAACAACCAGCCAAGAAAGGCTTGGCCTTTAGTTATCTACTAAATAAATTTTCTATTGAAAGCCTTTATAGAAATTCTAAAATTTTCCTAATGATCACATCGACCAAATACACAGTAGTTAATTTGGGTAAGAGTCTCTCCGCTGTGCATCAATTTTGATATTGAACTCAGTAATCTAATTTTTACTTGGTTTCTTGTGTGATTGTATTTGAATTTTTATTTAAGTTACAACTTGTAAGAGGCTAATGAATTTAAATTGTTAATTCTTTTGTAGGGCCATTTACATTACTCCTGATTGCTAATCGTTTACATTAATTGTCTTGCTCTTCATATTTTATTTGTTACATGAATGAATGGCTAGTTATTAATATTATCTGAATTGCTATCAAAGTTGAACTTGGGAATTTGATTGGACAATAGGATCACTTGGATGGTTACGAAACGTGAGAAATTCATTGTAGACGATGATTAGGTTATATGGAAAAAGAATTATGAGAAATGATGATGAGAAAAAGGGGTGAACGAGGTTGGACCCTGTTGTGAGGGTGACCTTTGTGGGCCCTGGAGGATAAATGATTGGTTTGCATTCTGGATATTGAGATTACGAAACCCTAGGTAAGGCACGGTGGTGATTGGCTCCTGAACGGTTTGGTTATAAGGGTGGAATTGTGCTTGCGTCACAACCCGGGGCAGCGTGCTTGTGTCACAACCCGGTGAAGTTTTGTTCATTCCTTGTGTGGTTGCGGGTGGGAAACCCAAGTAGCTAACTTTGTTCTCATCCGGGCCTTAATCTACAAGGGGGAGTCGAATCACACCAGTTGGCTTACGCTGGAGGTTACAGGGTAAGAAAGATTTCTGAGGATGGAATCTTAGATGTCACATAGGTTAATGGATAGTAATAAAGTGAAGATTTTTATTACATTTATCTTGTTGATTATCCATGCATTTTTATGTGCTAGATACGTGTGGGTTAAGTAGGAGTAGGATTTATCTACTGAGCGTTTTATGCTCACGGTACTACGTACCCGGTATTCGTACGCCAGGTATAGAAGACGGAGCAGATGAGCCGTATCAAGTCAAAGAGGAAGCTGTTCTGTAAAGTGAATCAAACGAAGCCTGGATTTTCTTTTCGTAGATGCTATGTTTATTTTCAAAAGCTTTCATTCGAAGTTGTAACTCTATGTTAGACCTCTTTATTCAAAATTTCAATTAGTTGTAATAAGACAAAATTTATGTTGTTAATCAATTTATGAGTTTTTATCAGATAAATTATTTGAAAAATGTTTTAATAACGTTTCCGAAATCCGGGGCGTTACATAACCGGTTCTCTTGCAGCCAAGATATTGGTCTCCACATCTGTAGTACCGGTTAACAACATTTCCAACCATGCTTTCATTTCTTCATTTTGAAATATAAAGGCCCTACTCCAACCATGCTTCATTTTTTGTTCTCCATATATGAAGACTCCTCCAAATTATGAAGAATGTTCTTCATATATATATATTTATACGATAAACATTGTATAATTTTTAACATTATGATCCAATAGTAATAAAATTTGTACCGCTAAAAAGATATTAACAATTTCTTTAAAATAAGATCAATGTTGAATATATTAGATTAATGTTAAAAAACTAACTCTCAAAATTCTGGAAGGAAAAAAAGAGATGATTGAGTTTTGTGTGTCTGTTGTTTGAAAACTAAGGATAGAAATGAAGAATTATGGTCGGAGTTTGAGTGAATAGTATCAAACTTCAAATTCACTTTTCAAATAAAGAACAACATTTTGGTTCTTCAAAGTAAAGAATTACTCTCTCCGTCCGCCTTTGTTGGCTCCTTTTTCAAATTCGTGCTAGTATTTTTTATTACTTATATCTTTCAATATGAATATCAAAAAATATACAATATAAATATTGTTTAAGAGATCTCAATTAGTTTTATTATACAAAGTTCTCAAAACTATGAAAACCATTTAAAAGGTATAAGCAATAAAAAATAATACGAATTTTAAAAATAGATCAACAAAGGCAGAGAGACAGATAGGTTAAAAGATGCCGTAAAGATGGACGTTCAAATCCATTTTCTTCTCAGTAAACCAAAAGAATGTGCATGTCATTGTAACTTTTGACCATAACTTTTTGTGAGATTTGAAGACTAGAATTTCATGAGCTTCTGGAATATCTCATGAGATTGAATCACTTATTAAATTCACATCCACCAGCCCCTAAGGAGACATGTATCCCCCATTCATCCTATCAATTCAACTGCCTATAATATCCACACACACACACACCACCTTTTCTATCACTCGAGCTAGCCATCTCAATTAAATAAGTACCAAGGTTGTTGACTACCTTTCAAAACAACAACAGTACATATATGTGGATAAAACCAAGGATGGAGCCAGGGGCTAGTAGGGGCAGTCGCCTCCCCTACGTCTTAAAAAATTTGTACTATTACATTGAATTTTTTTTATCATCAAACTATATATATATAGTCCCGTCCCCTCTCCTTTTTTCGTTAAAAAAATAATTGTAACAACTTTAATATTTATCATTAATTCAACATTGAAGATACTTACAAGCTGGCAAAGAAGGATTATCTAATGGATTTCACTGAGTAAGAAAAGTACCACTTAAGATATAAATTGCAAAATTATAAGCTTGATGTGTCTAGGCATCCTGAGTTCCAAAATCTGTCAACAATTTCAAAGTTGAGTGATTGTTGGCGAAGACAAGAAAGTGCACTATATATATCATCTTTTCGATAGGTTGATTCAGCTTATATTAACTTTGCATGTTTCAACAGCTACAACCGAACGTGCATTTTTTGCTATGAAATGTGTGAAGACAAGACTTCACAATAGGATGGAGGATGATTATTTAGCAAAATTTCTTGATCACTTATATTGAGAAAGATATTGCTCGAGGGTTGCTTGCATCACTTACATTCATATCGTTGTCTTAATTTATTTATTTTTATTGTATATATCCGTCCCCTTACGCTAAAATCCTGGCTCCGTCCTTAGATAAAACTGTTTGATTACATGTTTATTTGGTAATTCCATGATTGACATGTCATATGACGTATGCGATTATTGGTTCACTGTCGTGTGAAAATTTAATTTCTCGTAACTCACGTTGGTGTCACAAAACATATGCCATTGCGCTTCAAATGGTATTTCATGACTTCCGCCGAGAGAGAGAGAGAGAGAGAGAGAGAGAGAGAGAGAGAGAGAGAGAGAGAGAGAGAGAGAGAGAGAGAGAGAGAGAGAGAGAGAGAGAGAGATCTATATATTTATATAAACTAGGTATAAGGTTAATGCCTATTGAAGTAGCCGAAGTAGATTATGAATTGATTTGTTACAACTATAGTTGACTATTGGTAGTAAAATTCTGAAGTATAATTTTTTTTTTGTTGAGTTAAAGATCTCTATTAGTAGTTTAATTTGATACAAAAATAAATAACAAATTATATGAGGAAGTATTTTATTTTCTAATGCGAAGGATATTGCAAAGCAAACCAACAAGCCAACAACGTCAAATTCTAAAATATAAATTTTTTTCATTTTTTTATTGAATTAAAGATCCATTAGTAGTTTAATTTGGTACAAAAATAAATAAAAAATTATATGTTGAAGTACTTTATTTTTTTATCCGAAGGACATTGCAAAGCAATCCAACAATGTAAAATTCTAAAGTATTAAATTTAATTTTTTTTTGTATCGAATTAGAGATCTCTATTGGTAGTATAATTTGGTGTGAACAAAAATTTAAAATTACGTGCAGATGTACTTTATTTTTTTATCCGAAGGAGTTTCGCGCAGTAAATAAAATTCTAAAGTATAATTTTTTTTAATTTTTTTATCAAATTAAAGATCTCTATTAATAGTTTAATTTGGTAAACAAATAAATAAAAAATTATATGCGGAAGTATTTTATTTTTTGATCCAAAAGATATTGCAAAGTAACTCGACAAACCAACAATGAAAAATTCTTAAGTATAATTTTTTAAAAGTTTTTTGTATCGACTTAAAGATCTATATTACTAGTATAACTTGGTGCGAACAAACATTTAAAATTATACGCGAAAATACTTTATTTTTTTATCAAAAGGAATTTCTTGACATGTGCAGTAAAGACAATTGGGGACTAAAGAGAAAAAAATAAAGCCTTTGAGGTAAATATGAAAAATGGGAACAATCACTTTAAAAGACAGGACTACCCATGGTAAAAACTCAAAATAACAAGTAGGACAATTGCCAGTGTCTCCAATTGAAAGCTAGTCAGGAATTGGAACAATTCAAATGAAGCCAATTAGGGGACATTCTACCATTAGAGAGGAGTAATTATTTCATGGTCTTGAGACACCGCCATGTGATGCATCAACACTCTTATCCATAGCACATTTCTTCGGGACCCGGTACAATGTTCATTTGAGACACTTTTAGGACTCGTAATTTTTCATCTCTATCCAAAAAACCGAAAGGAGAAAAGGCTTTCATTCTGTGGTCCCTATTCCCTAAACGACAAATCTGTTTTGCTTTTTAGTGAATAGGTAAATCAAAACTTGTTAGCCATTTGTGGAATTTTCCAATTTGTTTCAAATCGAAATAAGAAGTTAATAAGATATACAATATTTAGAATATTGCATATTGTATGGCCTAATTAAATTTTTGTAAGTCATACCTGCTCATTAATATAATATTCTCATTTCCGTGTCAAAAAAAATTAGGGATGATGATACTTTGAATGTTAACAGACACGAGGGCTACTAATTTAGCCAAAAAGAACCTGATTTTTGGATGCTTTACTACCTAACTATATATAAGTACGGCAATTTGGATTATATTAACAGAAGCTCTTTTTTGACACAACTTTTTGTGTTCTAAATCCTTAAAAATTCACTTGGGGTCTAATGTGCATTGTGAAACACCTGCTTAATTAGATAAATTTGTTTTTGTGATCACTTTTACACTGATACATGCACCATTCCTATAGCGATTAGTTATAAAATGGGTCGTTTTAATTTAAAGATTTTTTGTTTTTGACAACACAAGTGTGTGGGTAAGCTTATATGCACATACGGACTAATCTTTGTAGACCAATCTCGCGGTCTAACTGTCGATTTAAAATTAAAGTTTCCAAGATGTATGAGAGTTGCCCATAGAAGATGATAAAGAATCGAGACTCGGCAGATTTTGAATCTGAGACTTTGAGAGAAACTAAATTCAAGTCTCGCCGTGAACATTAGGCCAATTCCTTCTCGGTTTTGGTTCAGTTTCGGTGCGGTTATTACATAAGACTGAAATCAAAACCGAACTGGGCGATTTTTCCAAACTAAAAATCAAAACCATAACGACGGTTAAAAAATCAGATGCAAATCGTCTCAATTGGTTCGTTTCGATTTGGTTAACCATTGGTTCAGGTGATATTGTCATGCCTAAATGTGGTAGACCCCTTCCTCTTTCATTTTCCTCCTCCATGGTCGTCAAATTTGCCATTATCAATTTCACCACTCTTTCATTTTCCTTGTCGTTGGTCGTCAAATTAGCCATTATTAATTTCACCAATATCCTTTCTAGGTATGCAGCATGGATACCAACACAGATACAAAATTGGGACACATAAATTCTAAAAAATGGACACGAATACGACAGTGGACACTGCAAAAATAAATAAATAAATAATTATATATAAATATATCATTTATGTGTTAAGAAATATTGTCCCACATTGCTTAGGAGTGGAATTGGTGATCACTTAATATATGTTGGGGCCTCTCCACTAATTGCCAATTGACTTTGAAATGGATATAGAGTTTCACATGGTCTCAGAGCGGGGCCCATTCCATCCCACATTTAAAAAAAATAATAGAAAAAATCACAATCCACACCCCACGATGACAAACCAGCAAAAAAAGGTTTCACGATGATAGGACCCATTAAGAAATATTGTCGCACATTGCTTAGGAGTGGAATGAGTGGTCACTTACTATATGTTGGGACCTCTCCACTCATTGTCAATTGGCTTTGAAATGGATATAGAGTTTCCACAATGTATGCAGTAACAACTTATATATATATATATATATATAGTTTTCTTTTCATATGTAAAATATCTACACAATTATGTACTGGTATATCCAATTGAATAGGTCAAGGATACATGGATGAAGATAGAAAAGTAGATTTCTAATGTAAATCTTCAAATTTTGCTTTGTGAAATTGAAGCAAAATAGCTATTAAACGATGTCTTTGGTTTACTAGAGACGTTGACATATTGTTTTAGCTCGGTGGAAACAAAGTTCTTTTCCTTCGGATTCTTTTCAATATAGAACTAGAGAACGAAGGAACTAGAAAGATTGTTAGAAGTAGGGGTGAAAATTGGTCGGTTCGGGGTGATTTTTCCGGGAACCGATCCCGATTGAAAAAACAATGGACCGATCGGTTCGGGGTGGTTCGGTTTTTTCTGTTTTTTTTTTCGGGTTTTTCGGTTTTTTCGGTCCGGCGTTAAAATTGAGATGGACGGCTGTGATTTGTTATTTTTTGCGGGGTCAATTTCAGGAAACCGAGATAGGGGTGGTTTTCGGTCCAAATAGGGGTGGTTTCGGGGTAATTCGGTCCAAATCGGGATGATTTTAGGATATTTCGGTTCGGTTCGGTTCGGTCTAACAAAAATTTCGGAATACCGAAACCGAACCGAGATGCATTTCGGTTTTTTCGGTTCGATTTTTTCGGTTTTTTTCCAGGCTGGACCGACCGAAAACCGAACCAAATTTTCTGTTTTTCGGTCGGTTCGGGTCCCGTCGGTTTTTTTTTCACCCCTAGTTAGAAGCACCTTCTTCTAGAGAGATCATCTATAAAGCAAGTCGTTTTGAATGTATTCAGACAAAAAGCTAACATAGGTGTTATAGGTAGAACTTTTTTGGTAATTTCGTTCACATCTTAGATCTAGGACATTTTCCATCTTCCATAAAGGAGCCGAATGAGACTTTAGTTTCATGTTTGGTTTAATTTGAATTATAGATGTAAGTTTTACTAGTACACATACATATATAGATGTAAGATATATACCCATAAAGCAATGAAAGTATATAAACACACACAAACACACAATAGAGAGAGAGAGAGAGAGAGAGAGAGAGGGACACGCATGTTTATGCCATGTCCCCTGCATGTCCCCTCCTCCAAAAAATAATTTAATTTAAGAGACACGCCATGTAATTGGTCTGATATGTGTTCCCGTGTCCAATACCTCAACACAGCAACCTTTAGAAGTGTTTTAGAAGTGTCGGTGTTTCACAACTTTCCATCATCCAGTTTTCTAGCTAACCTACGTGCAATGCCACAAGAGCAATAGATGATCATTGGTGTTTGAATAAAACTGTACTATCAGTCAAAAACAATGATCGCGTCAACGGAATTTTCACTAATTGACCAACAAGTTTAATTAGTGACACAGCCACTACTCATATAAAACAGCCATATGGACACATGTGGACCCTATGAAATCAAATTTACCTATAAAATAATACTAGGCTCCAACAAAAATAAGCAATGCCCCCATTACAAAATCAACATACCCCACGTCACTCTGTATTCACCTCGGACCTGGCCGCCATACCCAAACGAGCCTTTGACTCACGTGCCCCTATAAACCCTACTTTATCTTTATTTTGTAGTAACTATAAATATCATGTTATAGGCCCCACAATTGTTCATGCATGTATCTCTACAATTGCTTAAGTATAATTTTTTCCGACTGGCTAACGGAAGTCCACAGGACTTTCATAAAGTACAGAAAAAGACAAAAAACACACCCTCTAATATAATTTTTACACTTTTCAATACACTTTTATCCACTTTTATATATTTTTCACACAATACATTTTTAAACTTTAACACAGAAGCTCACTAAGCTTCTTTTAGCATTTTCTTAATTTTTTTTTATCAATTATAAATCCAATTATAGGCCCCACAAATGTCCGTGCATGCATCTCCACCCCTTATCATGTTTTAATATATATTATTTTAAAAAAACAAATTAATATGTTTTGAGTATAATTAAATGATTAGTGTATCACCTTTAGAAAACAGTAGTACACCCCCTCGTGCGGCTATATAAAGGCTTATGCTTATACTATTTGTCATATCACCAAAGACTCATTCAAGAAAACATAACTTCGATATTTGAATATTCACTTGAACCCATTCATGGATTCTTCTTTTTTCCCCTACCCATATCCTCAATTCTCACCCCAAACTTCCTTCACTTCACAGGAATATTCCATGGCATGTACTAATGTTTTCGAGTTCAACAATGAAACCCTACCATTCAATGAGAATGACTCCGAAGAGATGCTTCTCTTCGGAGTCCTGGCAGAAGTAGATATCGACAAGCACGAATCAGCCCAAAAGATCGACCATTAAAGGAAACCTCCTCCACCTCCTCGAGTCCAGCTCGAGGCAGAGAAGAGGAGGTTTGCTCAGAAGAAGCATACGGAGATTCTATCAAGGAAGTTACGCACAGAGGCGTTCGGAGGCGCCCGTGGGGAAAATTCGCGGCCGAGATAAGAGACTCGACAAGGAACGGTGTCAGGGTTTGGTTGGGGACATTCGACACCGCCGAGGAGGCAGCTCTGGCCTACGACCAAGCGGCATTTGCGATGCGCGGTTCCAATGCGGTGCTCAACTTTCCGGCGGAGGTGGCTTACGAGTCCCTCAGAGAGATGAAGTGCGGTTTCGATGAAGGGTGTTCGCCGGTTTTGGCGCTGAAGAAGAGACACTACATGAAGAGGAAAGCAGGGAAGGGGAAGGAGAAAGGTGCAGTAGTAGAGAGAGATCATCAGAATCGGTTGAGGTTGGAAAATGTGGTGGTGTTAGAGGACTTGGGGGCTGATTATTTGGAGGACCTTTTGAGTTTGTCTGAGAGTACTATTACTAGTACTGTTGGTACTTGGTCATGAATGATCAACATAAAAATACTGTAGGGTTACACACTTTAACAGAAAGTCCGGGAAAGGGCACCCAGAATTTAGCCAGAAAGTGAAATTTAATGACCCAGATTCATTTGGAGTGAATCTGGGCCATTGATTTTCAAATTATGTATGTGTTTTTTGGGTACGTAGTAGTGCTCTACACATGTTTTTTCTCTCTCTTTTTGAAGATGTTGAAAATTGAAATGTGGGTTGTTGTTCAACATCAACAAAAGGTCAAGTTACCAGTATTTCTTTCTTTTCTTGACCATGTATTGGTGGATCTATGTGAGTTATGGTCTTAATATATAGTTTTCACCATCTTTCTTTTTTCTTTGAATAGCATAAAAAGATTTAATTAATCAAAGTAGATAATACAATGATTAAAAGGAACGAGTGTACGACAGCATTGCTATGCATGCAAAGCTAACATTCCAACTATATATGTTGGCACCGTAACCTTGTGACAATCATATTTCACCATATTTCTTTTGCCTTTCACGGTTTGGAAAAGTATCTGGTAAGCGCCCCTTTACAAATTTTTGTGGCTCATTTTATTTTTGATTGACCGGTATACTGTTTATAAAGTTTGTGGCTCATTTTACGAATTTTTGCGGCCCGACATATGAATTTTTGTGGTGATTTATTTTACGAATTTTCATGATACGTTTACGAATTTTTGTTGTGTTGTTTATGAATGTTGTAGTAAAAAAAAAGAGGGCACGAGGTAAAAAAAGATGGCTCAAATTTTTGAATTTTTGTGGTGTTGTTTATGAATTTTCAAGATGTTATTTATTAATTTTTGTGCTCTAATGTACAAGTTTTTTTGGTGCTTAATTACTAGATTTTGTGGTGATTACGAATTTTTGTGACTAAGTTTATCCTAACCTTGTCCCAATAGTTTAGCTTAATGATGTGTCATATCTTCACAACATTATGGCAAACCCTCCTCCAAAGGGTTCATTCAACTGATCTGAGACCATGCCTTGCATTAATTCAAGCAGAAGTCTGGCAATTATTTTGGTTCACCCTTCCTGTAAACGAAAGCTCTAATACAAAATTTCGGTTTTAGGGAGCATAGGCTTGTTAGCAAGGACGGACCGAGGACGGATGAGATCCAAAAGTTGTTGGCTCCAATTCAATAGCCAACGACTCACCAATCGCACTCCAACTACTCTCCAGGGGCCGCAGTGCCTCGGGCCAAGTTGCGGCACCCGTTGCGCTGTGATGGGGCATTGCAGGTACCACGTAATTTACGTAACTACGTAAGGCGTCACGTAAAACTCGCTCGGCACTGGAAAATTTCTTCTCAGAGTTAAGGAGACGGCAGCCGCCTTGGTTTTGGACATGGGAATTCCCTTTTTGTCCCAACTTTGAAACCTAATTTGGATTGTGAAGCTTGACTCTTGGTGGACTTCACTTTGTTGCCCGAAATTTCTTGTGAAGTGGGTGCATAATAAATGATATCATTGAGACCTGAACGGTTGAACACCGCTTCGTGGATGTTGACACCTGAACCGTTGGATACCGCTTCGTGAACATTCCAGTGATGGGAAAATGAGTTCTAAGTAGGCCCTTTAAGAATTGGAATAAGCTTGTGTATCTAAACAGTGGGTGGCCTTTTCGTAAAATAACATGGTTTCTATAAGATTCTAGCAATCCAGTTTCTAAAATCACCATGATTTTAGCAAATGAGTTCTGTAGGTGCTAAAATCATGGTTTTGAAATCAAAAAATGAAGTGATTCCGTTTTTCAATTTTTTTTTCACACCAAATTAAAGTTCTCCTCGTGTACTTTAATTCGGTGTACTTTAATTTGGTGTAAAAAATTCAAAAAATTATACACGGAAACACTTAATTTTTTTATTTGAAATACCATGATTTTAGCACATGTTGAACTCATTTGCTAAAATCACCATGATTTTAGCAACCGGGTTGCTAAAATCTTTTGGAAAACTATGTATTAGGCGTACCCAAGTAGCAAGATTATAACGCGTATACTGCTAATTATAATTTTTTACAATTATGTCTTACTACCATTGGTTTTATTTTGTGTTGACTTGTTAGAACCTTCATTATGTGATGACTAAGGTGTTTCCTTAATGTGAATGACCTTAATTTATGTAACATGGTTTTTTTTTTCATATGATTAATTATGAACTTAATTTTCAGGGGTTATACGGTGGTTTCGGTGCTCTTGGACATTCTGTATGCCAGGGGCGACACCACATAGTAATTAGGGGGGTCAGCC
Organism: Vaccinium myrtillus; assembly: GCA_016920895.1. NCBI lineage: Eukaryota > Viridiplantae > Streptophyta > Magnoliopsida > Ericales > Ericaceae > Vaccinium > Vaccinium myrtillus. The sequence continues at coordinate 44,958 of JADGMU010000613.1, read as the reverse complement.
GACTCCACAACGCAAAAAAAAAATAAAAAATACTATTATGTTAATTTTTTTTAGGAAATTCATAAATGAACCCTTATAAATTTAGAATTGACACCACTAGATAATTCTCCAACTTTCATCCTCCCTTTTTGTGTGGCTTGTTTGAATCCTAATTACTCGTTTTGTTCTTTTGATATGGAGATGTTGATCTGTCTTGCTAAGAAAGTACTCATACCGTCCCAAATTGTTGCTCCTAGTTACTAAAAAATTGTTCGTAATAAAAAAAATTGTTCGTATCGTTAGATTTTTAATGATTTATATATCTAATATGAATCTTGTTTGATGGATCTCAATTAATTTTATCAAACACATATTTTAAGATCATAGAAAAATTATAGATTACAAAATATAGATAATTGTTTGAATGGTTCAAAAAGTGAAGCAGAAGCAACAATATGGGATGGAGGTATTATTTGATAGTATGTCGAGACCGCGTCAAATGCAATTGTTGAAGGCTTGAAGCTTGTGTATTTTTTTTTTTTTGTATGTGGTGAAAACTGTAAACAGAGAAAACTTTTTTGTTCTTTTTGATGATACTGTATCTTTTATTCATTAGATTGAGTTTTAAATGTGATTTTTGTTGAAACAAAATTTTTATGGTTTTACAAAGTATTTAATGTTTATAATAACCCTACATTTCCGAAATCCTGAGTCGCCATTGTTGTATGCCAAAGAGAATTGTCTCCTCGATTGGTGAAGGGCTCATGGCCGGGATGCAGAAGTTCGACAAACTGCAACAAGTGGGACACATACTGCTGCCATCACTGAATCAATCTCAAAGAATCCGGTAACCAAAAAAAACTAATCGAATCCGAATCTGAAAAAATGGATATCCAATTCCGACTCCGAATTATGCAATCATCAAAGGGTGTTTTCCTTTTTTTGGTTACCGGATTTTTTGAGATTGATTGTTAATCACCAACTCATTTGAAAACTTCTCATCTAAAAACTTAAGTTGCTAGAGATGAGTAACTTCATTATTTATATCCTCAACATGCCCCCTCACGTGTAGTCAGACAACTCTCCTCCATAACTGGGCTAAACACGTGTAAATTTTAATCATTAGTTAGGCGGTTATGTTCGAACACATGATCTATTGCCTGCTATAATACCCTATTAGATTGTTTACTACCAACTCACGTAATAGCTTAAAGTGTTTAGAGTGAGGAGTAATATTATTATTTATATCTTTACCAAATTCAGATTATTTTGCAAAATTCAAATTCGGATCGGATTCAGAGCATGTTTAAGGTGGATCGGGTTCGGATCACATACATCCGGTCTATGACAGGCCTATTTTGTTGTTACAATAACCTATGGGGCTTTTTTTTTTTTGCAAAGATACATCCGTAACATTTCAACTCTAAACAAAATCATGCTTTCCTGTCCAACCAAACTAGTAAACCACATTTAATGACCAGAGGTAAAAGTTTTTGCATCGATCTGAATTCAAATTTTCAACTAATTTGCTAAAGAGAAAAACATACAATAAGATAAAAAATGCCAAAAGTTGCAACGATATTGATCACGAGTGGTAAGGTGATGGTGACAGTGGTGGAGGTGGAGGTAGCAGCTCAACGCGAGCACCAGGTGCCGCAGGAGTAGACATATGAACTGGATGGTTAGGCAACGGAGACGGCGGCCTAGGTATTCCAATCTTTCGCCATGGCTCTAAACTTGTTCGGGCGAAACGACTCGAAGAAGCTTCGGCAGCTAATTCCCCATGAGGTACAACATCTAAAGCTCGTGCCTCTGCACCAATGTTGTTAATGCTGGTTAGATAAATTTGGAAAGGGGTGCTGTGAATGAGCAGTACCAGAAACAAGCAAGAAAGAGTGTCCATTGAGTTAATGAATTGATGGTGTGATGAGATTGTGTGGTTATATAAGCAAATCAGTCAAGTACTGGCTAAAGTATTTAAAGTCAACTAACTGACTCTTGTGGGTGAGAAGAATTTGGGTGGGTGTAGGAGAGAGAGAGAGAGAGAGAGGAGAGAGAAAAGTCAAAATGTCAAGTAAAAGTGCTAAGAGGAAGTCAGCAATCGCTGCAACTATTATGTCCGTTTTCGATTTTCTTATAGATTGAAGTTAGGGCTGATTTTTGCACTCATTTTTTTTTTACTATGCACACATTTTTTTTTCCCACGTGAAATTTCCATTTTACCATTTCATTAGTTTTCTTTTTCATAGATCAAGGGATAATATAGTATACTTACATGAATAAAAAAAAAAAAAAGGAGCGTGGGTGATAAGAAAGGGAGTTTGAAAATCAATTTCCTCTCACCCTCTCTGTGTCCGTTGGGGAAAAAGAAATTGCTGCAACTAATTTTTTTGGATAGGAGTGTTTTGGCTAAATAATTAAGCCAAATTATTTTTTGTTCTTAGTCAATTATTTCAGTATTTGTTATTTTTTAGTCAAAATTTTATGACTTATTGGTTTTTCTCGACGAGATGAATATAAAAAGTAAAAAATTATTGACCAAACTATTTTTTTTGTGAATAAAGACAAAAATAATCTAAAATATCTTGTTTTGGATTATCTTTGTCTTTAGTGAACTTTTGTAAGACTTTGATAATATATTTTTTCTTTTTAGATTCCTCTCTCGAGACAAACCAATAATCCAAAAATCAATGCGAGACTGGCAAATGCGGAAAAAATTTGAATAAGGACAAAAAATAATCCGGCTCAATTATTTTGCCAAAACACATGTCCGTTACCACGAAAGTTTTTGCATACTTCGAGATAGGTCAAGAGGCTAATGCAGAATGGCGACCGCTCACTCAAAACTTCTAATATCTTTATTCAAATTTCATTAGAGGACTTAAATATTTCTCCCTCCGTCCCACCAAGATGGTCCCCTACGAACCTACGTGCAATTTTCAAACTAAAAATCAATATACTATGGAAATAATTTCTTGATCAATATGGATTTTATTTGATAGATCTCTTTGAGATCTTTTATGCTTTAATTTTCCAATTCCTATGTGAAAAAGACGATTTATTTCATTTCTCTTATCCTATTCAGTCGATGTAAAACACCCAATCGTTGAAAGCTACTATGGAAATAATTTCTTAATCAATATGGATCTTATTTGATAGATTTCTTTGAGATCTTTTGAACGGTACAACAAAAATCAAATAATTATTCTATTAAGTCCATTATTTTTTAGTTTGAAAATTGCACGTAGGTTCGTAGGGGATCATCTTTTTGGGACGGAGGGAGTATATTGGTACTCCAAAGAACTTACATTCTTAATTAAATTTCATTAAAAGACTTACATATTACTCTTTTCGCTCTAAATTTCTTATCCATTTACTTAAATTTCATTAAAAGACTTAAATATTTATCTTTTCGTCCTAAATTTCTTGTCCATTTACGTGCGTGCATGCGTGCTATTTCTAAATTGCTTATATTTTCTCAATCTATAATGTGTTCTATAATTCTAAATTTTTTTGAATAAAAATAATTAAGATCTCTCAAACAACATCTATACTTCACATACATAATATTATACATTTTAAAATATAAATAATTTATTGAGGTGTCATAAATAATGGAAATGGATAAAAAATATGGGACGGAGGGAGTATATCGGTTTGTCGTCCTGAATTTAACATTTTTTTTTTTACGTATTTTCATATTGCAGATATGTTTGTACGTAACCTTAAATTATTTGTCTGTGCTTATCTTGTTTTACAGCTATATGTATTGTTTATGTATTGCAATGAGATTTCTAAAGATGCTAGATTATACTTTCGCCGGTTGAAAATTGCAGCAAGGCTAGGTCAAAGTGCCATTAAAATAACTACAAGGGGCAAACTGTAATTAACCACTCTACTTCCTAGGTCACCCCGCCCTCTCTCTCTCGACCACTCTCGAGAATTCTAACCCTCATCTCTGTTTTCGCCCTCTCAGCTGAATTTCCAATTTTTTGTCTTTTGAATGCCCCAAAATTCCCAAGAAATGTTTCAAACAATTCGAACAACACCACACAATTTTATTCGTTGCAATTGACTCTCTCTCTCTCCTTACATATATAAGAAGACATGGATGGCTCTCTTCTTGACGACATAATCAATAGGCTACTTGAAGTGAGAGGGCGACCAGGGAAGCAGGTGCAGCTAGCGGAGTCGGAGGTCATCCAGCTGTGTGTATTTTCTAAGGAGATTTTCTTGGCACAGCCTAATCTCTTGGAACTTGAAGCACCCATCAAGATTTGTGGTACTGTTTCCTTTTTCTTTCGTAACAAAGCCACTCTCTTGTTCGTGTTGTGTTTGTTGATTTGTATTTTGGGTTTTGTTTAATTGGTTTATTTGAGCCTTTCTGTATTGATTCAAGCATTGTTTCAGAAATTTTGACTTAATTGGGTTTTTGAGTTAGTATTGTGGGAGAATCAACTGTCTCGTAAAACATAATTCAGTTTCTGGAACTAACTCTAAGGGGGTGTTCCACTAACAAAAAACTTTTTTTTCCAAACACCGAGACAAGTCATTTTCTCACAACACATCACATAAGAAACCGTGAAAAACCAATTTATTAAAAAAACTGGGTTAGCGGAACTAACTCTTAGTGTACCCACTTTTCATTTGGAGAGATTTTTCTCTGTAGTTTGTTTTATTGCACCTAAAAAAGCTAAAAAGGGTAATTATTTGAGATGATAACTTTGTTGCCACTGTTTCAGTTAATTCTGTTGTCTGTTTTTGTTCATTCAATGGAAAAGTTTGTTTGATGTTTCTTTTTGGTTGTATACTGATGTATTTCTTTTAGTTCTTTCAAGAAAACCGAAGCCAATTATCGAGAATGAAAAACATAGGTAGTTCAAAAGACTCCTCATTCATACACGTTATACATCATTGAGGAGAAAGATTGCGGTTTGGTCTCCTTTTTGGTTAGGTGTCACTAGTTATGACACTATCGTGAATTAAGGACCACATAAATATGTTAACTTTAAAAGGCAGAATTGCTTTCCAAATCCTTTACTGGGGAACAAATGGGGCTCATCAATTTATCACTAACATTAGGTTGCAACGAGAAATTGTCATGAATGGGCACAAAGATGACTACTTGATTGTTTTACTGTCAGAGCATCTCCAACAGGCTCAACAAATGGAGCCTGTTGGCTTTAATAGCTAGTCCAGAGCACTTTCTTCACTCCAACAGGCTAGCTAGTCCACTAGCTATTTTACAGTTTTTCATTTCCACTATCTACATGTAGCTAGCCGGCTCCCCTAGCCTCTCTTATTAGCCGAGTGGAGAGTAGTGTTGGAGTGTGGTGTGAAAAAGAGACTAGGCAAAATAGAATTAATACTTTTTAAATATTTTTGGCTCTCTACTCTGCCTAGCAGTGTTGGAGTTGCTCTTAGGATCATTATAAAGCAATCCCTTCTGGTCATTTGTCCTCGGAATGAATGTGCATCTGATGTTGTCTGCTGATGGCCCTGTTTGTTGGCACTTATAATTTAGCATTTGATGTTGTCTGTTGATGGCCCCGTTTGTTACCACTTATAAGTTAACACTGTCATTAGGATCATTATAAAGCAATCTCTTCTGGTCAATTTGTCCTCGCAATGAATGTGCATTTGATGTTGTCTGTTGATGGCCCCGTTTGTTAGCACTTATACGTTAGCTTTTTGGATAATAGCTTTCTAAAATTTGGCCTTAAAAAAATTAAAATAAGGTGTAGAACTGTTTGTTATAGCTTTTTGAAAGTTGTTAAAATAGTTTAACCTGTTTACTTGAATAAGCTGGCAAATAGCTTTTTATATACTCCCTCTGTCCCAATTTGTTTGCTCACTACGAAACTACGTACAATTTTCAAACTAAAAAATAATGTATTTATCAAAATAATTTTTAAATTTTTTTTGCACCGTATTAAAGTTCTCAATGAGATCCATTAAACAAGATCCATATTGATTAGAAAATTATTTTTGTAAGTACATTATTTTTTAGTTTGAAAATTGCACGTAATTTCGTATTGAGCAAACAAATTGGGACGGAGGGAGTATAACCTAAATGTCAAGATAGCAATCAAACTTGAGTACGATTACTTATTCACGTTAGGGTTCTTTTGTCCATTCATGTTATAACAACTTAAAATAAGCAAAAAAAAGCTTCAAATTGGAGCTTAAAATAATCTAGTTTTTTTTTTTTGGGGTCAAATAGTAAGCTAGAAAAGCCAAATAAGTGATTATTCATAGTTGTTAATATTTTAAGCAAATAAGGTAAATGAGTTCGATTATAAGTGCTAGCAAACAGGGCTAATGAGAGATGACCTACAAACTAGTAACAAAATTCGTAGCTTGTACGCTGAATAGTGATTGTTTTTTACTTTGTTCTCTGTTCATGGCACAGGTGACATTCATGGCCAATATTCTGATCTTCTTAGGCTTTTCGAGTACGGTGGTTTACCCCCCAAGGCTAACTACTTATTCTTGGGGGACTACGTGGATAGAGGCAAGCAAAGCCTTGAGACAATATGCCTTCTCCTAGCATACAAAGTAAAATATCCAGAAAACTTTTTCCTCTTGAGAGGCAACCACGAATGTGCATCTATAAACCGCATATATGGGTTTTACGACGAGTGTAAGAGGAGATTTAATGTTAAATTGTGGAAAATCTTCACAGATTGTTTTAACTGCTTACCAGTGGCAGCTCTAATTGATGAAAAGATTCTCTGCATGCATGGGGGACTTTCTCCTGATCTGCACAACTTGGATCAAATTAGAAATTTGCAGCGCCCAACAGATGTACCAGAATCTGGTTTGCTTTGTGATCTTCTGTGGTCGGATCCCAGTAAAGATGTTAAAGGTTGGGGAATGAATGACCGGGGAGTTTCTTATACTTTTGGTGCTGACAGGGTGACCGATTTCCTGCAGAAGCATGACTTGGATCTTATTTGCCGTGCTCACCAGGTTCACCTGCTAGTTTAGTTTATTCACTATTCTCTTTCTTTGCAGTATCACTCCCTGTTTTTGTTTGGATTAAAGCATCAGATTGGACCATAAGTCATGGCAATCCTTTGTTTGGAACTTTTAAGGCTAGGATTACATATGTGTTCTATCCTACAAAACATGGGATGCACACCTTTGGGGATGTGGTATTCAGTATTATTAGTACCCTTGCTATTAATCCAGTTGGATTAGTATCATATGGAGTCATGTATCCATTGATTTGTAATTGAGTCAAACAAATGGAGTGTTGGTTTATGTCCCCTGCACTACTAGTCAGACAGTGGAGAACCAAACTAACGCTAGGCAAATGAGTTCTATGTGGGATTATGCCCTAGAAAGTATGCGAAGTTCCAAGTAGATCTTCTAGAAATAAATGCATATGTTTTTATACTTTATATGGTCTTTTTGCCAGTTGCATGGGGTGCGCACTGTGCTATTAGAGACAATTCTCGTAGACCTTGGAAGATATGGCTCCTAATAGGTTTTAGAACATTGAAAAGTAAGATGCCTTGTTTTAAGTTTCTTTACATTTTTTGAATTGCAGGTTGTAGAGGATGGGTATGAGTTTTTTGCTAATAGACAACTGGTAACCATATTTTCAGCACCCAATTATTGCGGGGAGTTTGACAATGCTGGTGCCATGATGAGTGTGGATGAAACCCTTATGTGCTCTTTCCAAATTCTGAAACCTGCTGAAAAGAAGTCAAAGTTCAACTTTGGAAGTAAGGCAATCCCTAAGCCTGGAAACCGACCAGGATTCAACGTCTTTGGCAGCACTAGTACCGTTAAACCGGGAAGTTCTCCACCAGGCCTCAAGGTAGGTGAAACCTTTGCCTCTTCAAATTTCCAACCCATCAATAGATGATTATTTTTGGGCATGTGGAAAGTGAGAGGGATAGAGATGTTTGTGCTGTGTATTGTTTGTGACTTTGTGTTGGCAGTTTCATGCAGGTTTGCTCTGAGTTTAATGATGCTTGCAAGTACAATACACGTGCAAAGAAGATTTGGAGGTAAACCCCTACACGCTAGGACCTATCTCACTTATACCTTACAAATATTTCAAGGTCTGCACAATTCGAAAATCGGTTTCAGGACAGTGGATACAAATTGCAATGAAATTGAGTTGAAATGGTAAAAAAAACACACTTTACTCTACCGGGCATCACCTGACACTTCCTGCAAGTGACTTGGGATTCCCTGTACATTTCCAAACCTTCACAGGATGTCATTGTAATTTATGCCATCAAAAATTTGTTCTGTTTAACATGGCTGTCCCTTGAACCATTTGGATTGCTAGCTTTAATATAAATGCATGACTGCAGGAACAAGTGCCTTTTTCATACACATGCCTTTTTGTTTATTATTTCTTTTTCTAACTATTGTAGTTCTCGTGTTGGCATGCAGTCATTCCTTGGAGCAAAAGCGTTGTAAGAATGTGGTTTACTTCAAGTTGCTGTGGTCCAGTCCGGTCATTTGCTACCCAGTCTGGCTTGAAGGAAAAACAGGTCCGTTTACTTTTCTAGGTTGTGATGAAATTGTAAAAATTTGGAAATATGTCCACGATCGAATGGAGATATTTGTTGTGCTCTTTATAAGTTGGCTTCGAAAAAGGAAGGATCAGCGATCTTCTTCCACATTGTACACTAATACCAACTACAACCACTCCTTTGAATCATTAGTGCGGGTTCAATATCCCACTCATACTTTCTGAGATTCCAAATAATGTGCCAACGAAATTATCAATTCACTGAGAAAGTAGAGACGCAAAAGTGGAGCTCATCAATTTGTTCTCCTGTTTATATTCTCCGATGGTACACCTTCCATTGTTGGAACCATAGTTTAATAACTGCTGATGATTTGGTGTCTTGCATCTCACTTCGTTATATGTTCACCAACTGTGATTCCAAACTGAAATTTTGCTTCGCAAGTGCATTGCTTGTTTTTCTTTTCCTCTCGCCACCTCATTTGCAGTAGAGGCATTCTTGGAAATTTATTGTCGCAAGGGAGAAATAAAGGGTGACAATTGCAAGCCATTTATCAGGTTGAGGGACTTAGAAAACTTTTGTGGTTTAAAGTGATGGTGGTTTGAATGCCATCATTTCAAGAATTCCAAAGGATGAAATTTCTCAATACAGAGACGTGACATTTTCCAGTCTGAAACTGTAAAAATAACCTTACACTCGTTTGGTGAAAATAACATTTCTATCTTAGGGCGCTCCACTAGCAGGTACGGAAGACTACTATTTGTTTTGGTGTGGATGGCACGTTGGTTGAGAGGCAAGTGTAGCTAGTTTTGATTGAGCTCCTAATCTTTGACTAACCTGATTCATAAAAAGTGACGGGAATACTATAAAAATGAACATCTTGTTTTGTTGATCAAAACGTGAATATTATCATTAGTTCCATTGAAACTATGTTATCCCTAATTGCCCAAAACTCTCCCAAATTCTCTAGCCGCGTGATTTTTTTATTTTTATTTTTTTCATTTTTGAAGGGTCCAACGGTGTGTTTGTTAAGGTTAAAACTTCTGGTCCCTTGGATATGACAAATCCAGTGACTCCATGTCCAGGGTTTATTTGCGTTTTCATGCCGATGTGACAATTTTGTGTATTAAATAATCCTCCTCAACCTAAATAAAATTTACCCTTCCATATTCAGTCCCTCATTAAACAGGCGAAAGAATAGTTCACTTTCCCGATCAAATTTTCAAGATCTAAACTGTCCAATGTGTTTAAAATGTATTTTTATGGGTCCACGCAAGTAAAAACCAATCAATGCGGTATTTTAGGGTGGTCCGATCCTTTATAAATCTGAACTGTCCATTACTTAGATTAAATTCGAGCTGTTTATTTTTACAATGGACGATCGGATTCCCGCACTACACAGTGCTGTGCACAACAGCAAGGACCCCTCTTCCTTGTGCAAAAGGCTCAAACGCATGGGCTTACAAACCGGCTCAAAGCTAGGATGGCTGAGTGTAAGCCTAGTGCTTCTCCGTCGACTGTTAAATCACTTGTAGTGCATTCTGATCCCCTGTTTGAAGATGTGGTCATATTTTGGACTAGGTTTGCGATATCCTCCTCTTACTCGACCAGAACTTTCATATCCTGTCAACCTAGTTTGTCAGCCTATGCAATATGCATGCTCCTCATCTCAGTCATTCCATGGCTATGAAAAGAATCTTGCGTTACACAAAGGGTACTCTCTATCATGGTCTGCACTTTTTTTCTGACCCTTTGTACCATGTTGCATACTCCGATGCCGACTGGTTAGGACTTAGGAGACCATGCTGACCGCCGTTCCACCACCGGGATTGGTGTCTTTTTTGGGGCCTAATCGTGTTTCATGGTGTGCTAAGAAGCAACACACTGTTGCTCGTAGTTCAACTGCAGTTGTATATAGGGCTCTTGCTCATACAGCTGCGCATATCACATGGTTGCATCAGCTATATATAGAGTTTTCTAGTACCAAAAAAAAATATAGAGTTTTCAAATAGTACAAGTTCAACCAAGAACGCACGTATTCATGGTTTTTACTTTCGGGTTTTGCAAGAAGCATCAAATACCACAACTTGATTAAGACCATGCTGACCGCCGCCTGGTTAGGACTTAGGAAACCATGCTGACCGCCGTTCCACCACCGGGATTGGTGTCTTTTTTGGGGCCTAATCGTGTTTCATGGTGTGCTAAGAAGCAACACACTGTTGCTCGTAGTTCAACTGCAGCTGTATATAGGGCTCTTGCTCATACAGCTGCGCATATCACATGGTTGCATCAACTATATATAGAGTTTTCTAGTACCAAAAAAAAAATATAGAGTTTTCAAATAGTACAAGTTCAACCAAGAACGCAAGTATTCATGGTTTTTACTTTCGGGTCCTGCAAGAAGCATCAAATACCACAACTTGATTAAGAATACATATAAACATGAATGCAGAAACTGGAAAAATCCTTACCCCAAAAAAGGAAAAAACAAAGTATGTAATTATTGCTAAAAGCAGCCAAAATCTTGTATATGAACAATTTTTTTAGGACTAAATGAGATTCATGATGTGCAATAAAACAATTTTTTGCATTTCTGTTGGGTCCCAAATTCTCATAAAAGAAATCCTGAAAGGGGATTGCATTTTACACTTTTACTCCCAAGTACGGATTATTGTTCAGCAAATTAATTAATGCAACAATTATTTAGAAAGCTAGAATGAATGTATACGTTCATTCTAGCTTTCTAAATAACATTCATTCTAGCTTTCTAAATAATTGCTGCATACTACGTAATTTGTCTTAATCCTCCTCATCCTTCATTCATGCCAATAGTGCTCGTCCTCGTTCTCCCAGTAGGTCTTTGAAAAAATTGATAACGTTCCTAGGCAAAGGCTTATTGAATTGATAAAACAATGCACATATCACAGTAGAGCGTACATACATAAATTAATCTGCAATTAAAGTTGGGAGTTGGGGCTGAAAACAAATATAATGCACTAACGAGTCCTAGAGGGGGGGTGAATAGGACGACAATTTAAAAATTAATTCTAATTAAGAGATATATAATCATTCATACTCCATTCAAATTGCCACAATTAAATTTGCAAGAGATAAAGGCAATTAAAGTAAAGAGACAAGACACAAGATATACGTGGAAACTACTTAGGGTCTAAACACCCTAAGCATAAAACCACGGCCTAGTCCTACTTATGCATTCCATAAATCAAAAGGTTTACAAGAATTAACAAGACTAGGAATTACCCAACAAGCCCCTTGTGACACCTAGCTCCAATTCTTGATAGTACCCCGTACCCCTCTTTGATTCCATGGACTCCACAAGCACGTCCGTCTTGATCTCCGAGTCAACTCGGCACCGGTCCAACCGGCTCACGTAGGAACCAAGGCAATCAACCATGATATGAAAGACATGATGATAAATGAAGATTTTTAATAAAGAAAATCAATCTAGAGCAAATACATGGTGAACAAAAGTATTGCACTAGATTGACAAGGAAAATGATCAAACACAAGGTTTAAATCATATAATGCATCAAGAACCCATAAAAGATAAAAGACTTGATTTTAATGAGGGCTTTTGAATGAAGAAAATCAATCTAGGGCAAATACATGGAGAACAAAAGTATTGCACTAGATTGACACAAAAGATGATCAAACACTAAGTTTAAATCATACTAAAAGCATCTAAACACATGAATCTTAGAAAAGATTGTTTCTTGATGATGCAATGAAGATTTGAGAAGAATCAAACTAGAGCATATGCATAGATATTAGAATATAGCACTAGAATGAATAAAAGATGATCAAAACAAAATAGAAATCACCTCAAAAGCATAGAACCCCATGAGCAAGTGAAGGAGATGTGTTTTCTCTCTCTAAGGTGGGCTAATGCTCTCAAAATCTGACCTAGAAGAGTGAAAAATAAGTTTATATAGTGTCAAGGACATAACCCTAGCATAAGCCAATAGGAACACGCCACATACACCAGTAAAAACGCGCTGCGCTTGAAGTTGTGCACGGAGACAAGCAACAAGCGCTCAACAGGCGCCACGGAGATGTGCAGACAGGAAAAACGCTAATAGGTTCAACGAGCGCAGCGGGTAGCGCTCATCGAGCGCATCTTACTGAATCTGTTTTTAATGAAGCAAACTGAAGCGCTAGATAAGCGCTAGTCGCTAAACAAGCGCTGCGCTCAAAATCTCTTTTAAAATAGGTACATGCCTTAGAAAAATACTTGATGCTCATATTATAAGGCTAAAATCATGCAACATAAAAGGATTAAATCCCTAATCTAAATGAAGAACATGATAATGCAACTTTATACCTTTCATAAGCCAATCCGAGCCAAGTGCGTGTAACTCCATTTCTCCAATCCTTCAACCACCGGGTGGAGCATCTAGACTCAATCAACTAAGCTACCTCCCAAACCCAAATGGAAAAAGATAGAAGTGCATACACCAATGGTTTGTCGAAATCCGGAAAATGCCAATAACACTAACAATCTCCCCCTTTGGCATTTCCGGGACAAAACCATTATATCAACAATAGCAATGCACGAAAACAAAACTAACTAGCTAGAGAACCTTCAAAACTCCAACCAATTAGATACCGAAGCTTCCATGAAAAATGTCAAAATCCTGCACAAATAAAACTCAACCAAACACAAGCAAAGATATGCAATATATGAAAGCAATAACTTGTTAGCACAACGGAAATATGGATAACAAGCTAACTTATATGCATCAAGATATCCAAGCATATGAGTTCTACCAAAGTGCGAGCAAGCTCTCCCCACTAACGAACATCGCCCTACAAACTAATCTCTCCCCCTTTTTGTCACGGGAAGACAAAGGGCATGCAAAAACGGAGAAAAGCCAAAAGCTAAGGGCACAAATCACCATGAGTAAGAACCAATGTAGGAACACAAACGATAAGAAAGAGATATCACATAAAAGCAATAGGATGAATCCAAGCCTCAAAAGAAGACCAAATCAAGAAAACAACCCATGCGCAATACTCCCCTTTTCTAAGAGCCAAAAACTCAAATGAAGACAACTCATGCAAGACGCTCCCCCAACTCTACTCAAACCCCAAAACACAAAGCTCCACAATACGACTCCCCCTTACTCAATCCAAATTAAAATGAATGCACACACTCAAATGCACAAAGACAAGTATGCAATAAACAAGCATGGAAATTAACAATATTTGTCAAAAGACATGTCCAAGCACACATTATAGTGAATTTTTGCATATGTCGAAGAATCTTATGATAAGGAACAAATCATGAAGTATGTGAGCACACATGGAAGAATACTTGAACACATAACGAGAGGGAACTTCTAATGCATGAGATATAAAAAACATGAAAACCATAAAAATGCACCACAAAAATTTTATGCTCTTGAATATCAAAGAAAGCAAAGAGACTTCTACAAGAAACTCGTCATCTCAAAAAACCATGCTCCCCCTGACTAAATGCACTACTAGCATGGACAATTAAACATACATTGAAATGAGATGCATGTATACTCTCACATAAGAACAAATGCATACTAGCACACAACCTAAGACAAAAACAAAACTCCTCTTTGCTATATGCACGAATGAACAAGAACTCCCCCTTACTATATGCATATCATGAATGAACAATCAAGCATGCAAACAAAAATAAAACATTGAAACCCGACTCTCAAAATAGCAAGCTAAAGCATAAGAGAGATAATATGTGAGTAATGGTCATTGAAACTAGGAGAACACAAAAGGCAACCATAGAGCAATGCAAAAGCATGTATATATCACTAAGCAATATATGAATCAAGTGAATATCATGCTCTAAGCTACCAAGGTGTAAAATGTGAACTCCGTGAGTTTGATTCAAGACCCTTTTTAACGCCAAGAGAGACCTTAACCCTTTCCCAAGGAGAATTCACACAAGATCGATGAATGAAGTCAAACCATGAGTCGTTTGGACCTAAAGACTTAACGCACAAACCCCATTACCGATTCTTATGAACTCCAAGAATAACGCACAAACCTAGGATGGTGCAATGAATAGGTAGCCATTCGCCCATTGTGCGAGATCACAAAAGGGGGTGCACTAGAGCAACTATCCCCAACACTAGGAATGATATTTTTTTTTTCCTCCTTTTCCTTTCTTTTTTTTTTCCATTTTCCTTTTTTTTTTTTTAAAACAAAGGACAAGGATCTCACTCTTTTATGCAACAAGGGAAGCTTTCACACTAATCCCTAAGCGGTTAGCTTGAAAAGAATCAATGGGGGAAAGCATCTAAAGGTAATCCTCAAACATTTGGTCAATCAAAAATCCAACCAAGTAAAATTCAACCAAGAATGAATCAAGGGACCCTTAGACACCAAAAGAGTCAAGTCCCAAAGGAGTGTGTACGAGTAGAGAAAAGCATGATATTCAAATGATTCAAGCAATCACTTCATGATGTAGACAAGAATGTATAGCTACATGATCACTTAAAGTGCCTACAATGCTCAATGCTCAAAATTCATAAACCTCTAAACTCATCCTTAAGCATGTTATAAAGAGAAGGATAATTCAAATCATGCAAGCACGTAGACAGGCATGCAAATCCTTACGCATGATATGAGAGGATAATCTAATGTAAACAAACAAGCAGATAGACAAGCAAACACACTCAAGAGAGACATGAACAAAATATGTCCCTAACCACATGCAACAAAAGGAGAGGAAAGACAAAATGAAAAAGAAACACACGCAAGAAAACATGCTCACTCTAAACTCGATAATGAAATGTAGCATACAAGAGTGACATGCAACAAGAAGAACACTCAATCAATAGAAGTCAACCCAATAGATCTCCTAAGGTACTCGGACCTAATGAAATCTAAGGGTTTAGCAAAGATATTGGCAATTACCTCATTTAAAGGCTCTAAAATGGATGAGTAACAAACAAGGTTAACTTCATTCCTATGCCTCATTCTAGTTTTTATCCCATCATTGGGATCGCCTATGACTTGACTAATGGGATGGTGAAGCTTAACCCTAGCAGAAGGTTCTTTTGAAATCAATGGGACACGGTCATGTTGACCAACTCCCTCATCTTCTATGGGCTCATTAACCTCCACCTCATCCTCATTTTCAACTCCACCCAAAATGTCATCACCTCCTTCATTACAAGTTCCTCCTTCTTTCTCAACACTAGGGGTGATCTCCTCAAAAACATCCCACCATATAAGACATGTGTCATCGCCAAATCTAGGAGACGAGTCTCTTAAAGCCAAATCATCGATTCTTACATTGGCCGACACGACAAGAGTAGAGGTTCTAAGAATGAAAACCCTATAGGCTCGACTAGTATTGGAATAACCAAGAAAAATACCCTCATCACTCCTAGAGTCAAACTTCCCTAAGGAATCACCCTCTCTTAATATAGAACACTTGCTGCCAAAGACCCTAAAATACTTAACCGAAGGTTTTCTTCCATTCCAAATCTCATAAGGAGTTTGAGATATCCCCGGCCTCACATACACTCGGTTAATAGTATAGCAAGCGGTGTTAATCGCTTCGGCCCAAAAATTTTGAGGGACGCGTTTGATATGCAACATGACATGTGCCATATTTTGAAGAGTTTGGTATATCCTTTTAACAATACCATTGTGTAGGGGAGTGCGAGAAGTGGAGGAATCATGTTTGATCCCTATTTTATCACAATAAATGTCAATTTTAAGCTTTTCAAACTCACTCCAATGATCACTCTTAACTCGAACAATGGAGTACCCTTTATCATTTTGAATTCTTTTACAAAGAACTTTAAAACATAAGTAAGCATCGGATTTCTCTCTAAGGTACCCCACCCAAGTATACCGAGAATAGTCATCAACCACCACGAGCATATATCTCTTACCGCCCATACTCTCGGTTATAGAAGGACCTAGAAGGTTCACGTGAATTAATTCAAGAGGTTTAGTGGTTAAAACAATGTTGGTTTTCTTGTGAGGACTCTTAACAAGTTTACCATCTACACAACCCCCACACGTACGGCTCTTGCCATTAGCAAACTTGGGCATACCTCTCACAAACTCATTCTTGATGATATGATGCAATTCAACAAAATTCACATGTCCTAATCGTTGATGCCATAACTCAACTTCATCAAGCAAGACTCGATTACACATAATAGAAACATATGGCTTAACACAATAGCAATTATCTATAGATCTAATTCCATTAAGAACACAATCACCATTAGGATCCACAACCGAACATCCATCTTTAGAAAATTGTACATTATACTCATTATCACAAAATTGACCAATGCTTAAGAGATTAGCTTTCAATCCTTCTACAAGCAACACATTATGCAATTTGGGGAGACCTGGGGTGCAAATGGTGCCATGACCAATGATTTTACCTTTGTTACTATCACCAAATGTCACAAGTCCACCATCAAATTTTTCAAGATTAGCAAACATAGCTATATCCCCGGTCATGTGCCTAGAGCAACCACTATCAAGATACCACAAACTTGCATTATGTGCTTGAAAAGCAGTTTGTGCAACAAGAGAAGCATTGTCAACTTTCTTCCATATATTATGCGAGTTCACATGAACATTTGAAGCAACTTTCAAGTTGTTAGCATATAGAGTCAATTTGTTTATGTCTTCAACATTACAAGAAGAAGAGTCAGACAATGATCTAGGAGAAACAAGAGTATCAACGGTAGCCACTAACATAGAGACACTAGAATTACTCTCACATGCATCACGGATTTCACTTTCACTAACCTCATCTTCACTATTATCTCCTCTAGTGACCTTAAGACACTTTTTAGTTTTTATCTGGACACCACTCGAGGGATTAGAAAAAGTACCTAGTTCACTAGGTTTCCTACAAGTTACAAATCTCTTATACTTCTTAATAAACAAAGCAAGCTCCTCATTGTCTAAGCTCTCATCATCGTCACTAGTGTCATAGTTTTTCTCATGCGTAGACTTAAAAATAAAACCCTTACTAGATTCGAAGATAGGCTTAGAGGGTTCAAAGTCCAAAAAGTCATTTTTCATTTTAGCTTTTTTAAAGACATAGTCACTAGAGTCAAAGTAAGGAATATAGGATTTTGAGACACCCTCCATAGGACAAACACACACAAAAGTGCAAATAAGGATCAACTCAGGTAGTTAAACCAATAATGAGCACATGTGCTCTGATACCAATTGAAAACAAATATAATGCACTAACAAGTCCTAGAGGGGGGGTGAATAGGACGACAATTTAAAAATTAATTCTAATTAAGAGATATATAATCATTCATACTCTATTCAAATTGCCACAATTAAATTTGCAAGAGATAAAGGCAATTAAAGTAAAGAGACAAGACGCAAGATATACGTGGAAACTACTTAGGGTCTAAACACCCTAAGCATAAAACCACGGCCTAGTCCTACTTATGCATTCCATAAATCAAAAGGTTTACAAGAATTAACAAGACTAGGAATTACCCAACAAGCCCCTTGTGACACCTAGCTCCAATTCTTGATAGTACCCCGTACCCCTCTTTGATTCCATGGACTCCACAAGCACGTCCGTCTTGATCTCCGAGTCAACTCGGCACCGGTCCAACCGGCTCACGTAGGAACCAAGACAATCAACCATGATATGAATGACATGATGATAAATGAAGATTTTTAATAAAGAAAATCAATCTAGAGCAAATACATGGTGAACAAAAGTATTGCACTAGATTGACAAGGAAAATGATCAAACACAAGGTTTAAATCATATAATGCATCAAGAACCCATAAAAGATAAAAGACTTGATTTTTAATGAGGGCTTTTGAATGAAGAAAATCAATCTAGAGCAAATACATGGAGAACAAAAGTATTGCACTAGATTGACACAAAAGATGATCAAACACTAAGTTTAAATCATACTAAAAGCATCTAAACACATGAATCTTAGAAAAGATTGTTTCTTGATGATGCAATGAAGATTTGAGAAGAATCAAACTAGAGCATATGCATAGATATTAGAATATAGCACTAGAATGAATAAAAGATGATCAAAACAAAATAGAAATCACCTCAAAAGCATAGAACCCCATGAGCAAGTGAAGGAGATGTGTTTTCTCTCTCTAAGGTGGGCTAATGCTCTCAAAATCTGACCTAGAAGAGTGAAAAATAAGTTTATATAGTGTCAAGGACATAACCCTAGCATAAGCCAATAGGAACACGCCACATACACCAGTAAAAACGCGCTGCGCTTGAAGTTGTGCACGGAGACAAGCAACAAGCGCTCAACAGGCGCCACGGAGATGTGCAGACAGGAAAAGCGCTAATAGGTTCAACGAGCGCAGCGGGTAGCGCTCATCGAGCGCATCTTACTGAATCTGTTTTTAATGAAACAAACTGAAGCGCTAGATAAGCGCTAGTCGCGCTAAACAAGCGCTGCGCTCAAAATCTCTTTTAAAATAGGTACATGCCTTAGAAAAATACTTGATGCTCATATTATAAGGCTAAAATCATGCAACATAAAAGGATTAAATCCCTAATCTAAATGAAGAACATGATAATGCAACTTTATACCTTTCATAAGCCAATCCGAGCCAAGTGCGTGTAACTCCATTTCTCCAATCCTTCAACCACCGGGTGGAGCATCTAGACTCAATCAACTAACCTACCTCCCAAACCCAAATGGAAAAAGATAGAAGTGCATACACCAATGGTTTGTCGAAATCCGGAAAATGCCAATAACACTAACAGGGGCAAATGGCCAAAAGTAGCCACACGCAAATTGTATTTTTTTTTTTTAAATGAAAGACAATATATGCGTTCTGCCATGATATACATAGGTGATACAAGACTGTATTACATAAAGCAATAGAAAGAATAGATGAGCAAGAAAAGGAGTATTCGATTCTTCAAAGACATCTGCTTGTTAGCGTGTTACATTTTTTTTTTGTGGTCATTCCTAATCTATTACATAAGGGAGGGGGGATGAGACTCGATCCCGGGATGCAATGTGGGGCATCCAAGAGCTCTACCGCATGAGCTAGCCACCACTTGCGGTGTGTTACATTTCAGTTCAGTTCAGTTCAATTCAGCAAATATCCAATATTTGACCATCCAATGGGGATCAATAGTCTTGATGGATTTACAATAGAAAAATTTGAGGTGGAAACAACATTTTACAAATTGATCTAGAATCTCCATTATCATTGGGGCCTAGCTATTTGGTACGCGTTCCTCGTTGAAACCACATTTGTTAAATTCACCAATTTTACAACTTGATCTGGCATCTCCACTACTGTTGGTGCCCATTTGGTTACTTATTACCTTATCTGAAACCTCTGAGTGCTCATTGTAGGCACTCGAATTTGGCTATGTAAATTAACCAAGTCCACACACTGGGCCCAATGATAAAAGTGGTCGCTATAAGCAAAAGCGATGCTCTGGCAGAGCCTACGAAGTATGTAAAGACAACGTTAGAAAGGGAACAACCCCACTATCTTTGTCACCGCCGTATGACATCTTTCCACGGCCGTCTCTTCTTTTTGGCGCGTGCATCACAGCCGTCAGTCTAATCTGCACTAGCCACGGACGTTTCTTTCCCATCAAAGCAGGGATTTGGCCGTCTGATCGCAAAGCATGGCCATCTCATTTTTTCCACAGCCGTGATATCTTTCCGCGCCCCCTAATCCGGCAGGATCCTTTCCTTTTCGTGCTAATTAATCCTGGGAGCCTCCCTACCCTTTTTTAACCGTGTACCAACCTCCCCTATTTGTGTTGTTCTTTTCAATGCAAGCAAAACTATTTCTTAAGCCCATGAATCAAAGTAGTAGAGGCCAACCTCACAGTTGGACAGAAAGGGGTGCCTAACACCTTCCCAATTCCATACCCTAACTCCTAAACCTCAAACCTCAAACGGATCTCCGGTTTTTCTTAGTTTTTTCGAAGAAAACTGAGTGGCTACTCCTTTCAAAGGAAAATCTGCTGCGCAATTACCATTTCCGAGGTTAGACACACCGCAATCCCATGCAATTTTCGAAGAATAATTGTATCTCTAAAACAACCACCGAATAGTGAAAATAATGGGACTTATCTCTCTCATTTCTTAATCCAACTTTCATTGCTCAATTGTGAAAATAATGCATTGGACTTATCTCTCTCACTTTTGTTACGCAAATGCATTTAATTGCTTAAATCTGTTGATTTTACACCAAATTGTGTTTTTGTCGTGCTCCAGGTTAATCGCATGAATAAGGGACATTTGGATGTTTTGGGATGTGCTCAAGCAAGCCAAGGGCCCAAGATCATGTGGCGTGCCGCCATCGAGCCCAAGAAGTTGCGGGAAGAAGATTAGAAGAGCACCTGGCACGGCCGAGGTCTTGTTCAAGGCTTGAAGAAATGGCCATAAATTTCCAGGCCCTATCGGTAGGAGGTTTTTGCTCCTACCGATAGGAGTTGCAAGATGGAGGATCAGAGACTCTCCTACCGGTAGGAGGCTTTTGCTCCTACCAGTAAGAGACGTTGCCCAAGTTAAGATCCAAGATTCTCCTACCTGTAGGAGCAAAACCTTCCTACCGATATGAGAAGCAATTTTCTGCAGCTTTTTGTCCCCAAGTCTGTGATAACTTAGGGTCATTTTGAATACTTTATAAGATATTTTTTGGGGTTATATATAAATAGAGAAGATACCCTCATACTATTAGGTTATCGCCTCTATTACTCTTTCTCTACCTCCCTCTCTTAGGTTTAGCTCAAATCCTCCACATTATTAGCCTTTAGTTAAATTTTCATTTAAATCATTCTATTCAAATTAGAAGTTAAAGTAAACCACACCAAAGCAAAACAAAAGGTGGGTCGTGCGAGGTTAAAATAAATATATTTAACTAAATTTGACCCAACTTGTTATAGCCTTAACAAAACAAAAGAAACCCAAAACCAAATAAATTGATATAATATCACGTAGTGGATTTTTAAAGCCAATGGGAATATGGGACAGTGGGCTCTAAAACCTAATATAAAATATATAATGGCAAAGTGGGGTTTGGTCAAAAAATAAAAAAAGGGAAAGTCGAATGAATGAAAGCTCTCTGCTCTCTCTCTGTTTAAGAGTGTCGATAATGAAGCTATAGTGAAACGCTTTCAAAACATGAAAACTCGTCGTGGGATATTGTAATATGTTGGAGTCTTTTTTTGTCAAACGATATAATGGATATGTCTCTTCTGCCTAGTCGGAGTTTTTTTTTTTGGCATACAACTTTTCATCATGGACACGCTATGTATTTTTGTCAGCGTTGGATGAAAATCTTGGTGTCGCCACTGGTCCTCGAACTTCCGAGTTATTATAATACAACCGACCAAACCCTACGCTTACGGAGCCGCTCTACACAACACACATAAAGGTCACATGCAAACACAAAAGTTGTTGCTCCAACAGCCATAAAATGCATTTCCTTGGTTCATTGATGATTGCCTCCATCATTATTCATGCTTCCACTGATTGCCTCGCTACAAGAAAAAAACACATTTGGCGACATCCAAAAAGTCACCAAAAGATGAGATTTTGTTATACTCTTCGGCTACATGGCCAATATAGTGGCCAAATCCATGTTACTAAAAGTCAACGGCCACAAGATAATAAGCATGTCATGGAAAGATGCTTTCAGCAAAAAGAATAATTGTCACGGAAAGATGTTTTTGGCGACAAGCGTGTTGCAAAAAATATTGTGCATTTTTTGCCACAAGCATGTGGCCGAATGTTCTTCTTGCCACAAGCATGTGGCCGAATGTTCTTCTTGCCACAACTTGTAGTTACTGAAAGTAGCAATACATATTGCTACTACAAATGACCTCTCACCAAAAATAACCTTCAGCCATAAAAATACCCTGTCACCAAAAACAAGCTTCAGCCATACCAATACCTTGTCACCAAAAATAACCTTCACCCACATCATGTGATTCCAAATGAGAGGAGCATATAATGCTGGCTGAATTTTTTTTAAATCCCTGTACCTAGAATATCATTGACCCATGAAATTATTCATATAAAAACCAATCTACATACTTCAAAGCAAACCATAAAATTAACTTCATATCCACCAATCCAATAGTCACCACAATTCCATCCACATAATTAATAGAAATTCCCATATTAAATGAGTATCTAATCATGATAATATCCCAAAACAAAAGTAGCAGACATCAAATCTTTGAATGCCCAAATCCAAGTCTATCCATCGCATCGCTCACCCTTGAAAAAAAGAGCAAGAACAAGAATAATTGCTTAATATATCATCAATGATACTAGAATACGTAGCAATTCAAGATAAAGAAAAAGTAATTGAAAATTGAAATTCTAAACATGCAAAAAATCAATAATTTTATCATTTTCAACTTAAATTGGTAGACTCAACAATAATCACGATCGCCGTAGATGAAGTTTTACGATAGCCCCACTGAGCTGCCTAAGTTCATGCACAGAAAAGGAGTTAACATATATCTTTGGAAATTGAAGGATCTGAGCAAAAACAATTGTTCTCATAGAAGCAACAACACAACTTAGTTTCTCAATCTCTTGTAATTATAAGTCATATCCAATAGTTAGCATCATACTCCGACTCTTTTTAAACTATTTCAGCACTTGGGCATTCAGTTTTAGCATTCCGGCTCAAATTCAGGCATATTAGAACGAAATCCAGCACTTAACATTCATTTTCAGCAACACGAAGCGATGAAGCACTCCCTAACTTAACCATGTCTCCGGACGGAACCTTGTCGCTTGTCATCTCCATGACTTGTGATTGCTGGCCGGAGTTATACTTCACTACCACTTTCTGAACTGATGGAGATTTTACCGTTAATTTGGGGATTTCTCTACATAAGGTTCTGCTTAACAATTTTGGGATTTAGGGTTTTTAACTTGGTTCTAATTTGTTGGTCTGGTTATTTGTCTAGCCTTTTATTTTTTTTATTTTTTATATAATCTTAATCTTGAACATCTCGTGTTGTTTGTTGGAGGAAATGTAATGGAAATTTGGGCTTTGAATGGACCACACGTTCAATGAAATTTTTTTGAACTATTGATTGAAGGTGCAAATAGAATTTTTATCAAAAAAAAAAAGAAAAAAGAAAGAAGATGCAGTGAAATTTCTCTTTCAAGTATTGAAATTGTTTGTGCTTCTCCACTAGAATCTGTATATTAGTGGAAAGTGCTAACTGCATGGCTTAATGATGGAAGGGGAAGTGATAATTCTTAAGATTAGTTTGCAAATGTGTCTGAAAGGCTAGATTTGGAGAAATAATCTTTTTTTTTTTTCCTACCAAGAGTAAATTTCATTTCACTAACCCACCAGAGAATTGAAATTCAACCAGTGGGAATTTGATTTAAAATTTAGGATTTTCTAAATTAGGACATTTTCAGTTTCAGGATTTTAGATCATGTCCAGCTCTCTCTTTTGTAACAGCAGTATATCTTTAGGCTGATGGAAATGATTTTATAAGGCCTTGTTCCCATTTGATTTGATAAAATCAATAATTTTATCAAAATCTTTTCTTATTTGAAAAAAATCGACCCCAGTAATTTTAACTCTCTTTAAAATTCTCACACACTCTGGTGAAATTATTTAATGAAAATCCAATAATTTTATCAACTCTCTAATTTTATGAGATTTCACATAAAATCAAATATAAATACTATCAAATGAGAAACACAGTGTTGAATTTCCTCTGATGGAAGGGAGAGAGAGAGAGAGAGAGAGAGAGAGAGAGAGAGAGAGACTTTGGGCCTGGGGGAGGCTGGCCGTGAGACCCATTCCTGGACTTGGATATTGCCACATCAATTTCGGGATGTTTCGGGGATTAGTTTATGGGGAACCCTTCTACCTGCACCGACCGTGGTGCACTGATCACGAGAGAGAGAGAGAGAGAGAGAGAGAGGTGACTTTGGGCCTGGGGGAGGCTGGCCGTGAGACCCATTCCTGGACTTGGATATTGCCACATCAATTTCGGGATGTTTCGGGGATTAGTTTATGGGGAACCCTTCTACCTACACCGACCGTGGTGCACTGATCACGTACCGACGGCGTCGGGGACGCCGTTGTGGGTCCCATCATCGCCCCCGACGCCGTCGGTACGTGGTCGGTGCACCACGGTCGGTGCACGTTGTTTTACTGGTTTATGGGAACGTAGTGGAGCTGCTGTTTCAACCAATAGAACCCTTCTACCTGCACCGACGGGGGTGCACCGACTCCGTACCGACGACGTCGTGGACGTCGTTGTGGGTCCCAACCGATCGATCCGAACCGATCATCCTTCTCAAAATCGAATTCCGAGTGGGCCCATGCGGGAATCGAGGCAATCGAACGGTTGTATGAGCTCAATCCAAAATCACCCCATTTCATTCAAATTTCGGATCAATCGGTTAGGACCCACAACGGCGTCCACGACGCCGTCGGTACGGGGTCTGTGCAGGCCCGTCGGTGCAGAAGGAATTATCGAACCAATAAGAGAGGATTTTGTTCATACTCTTTTAGGGAGGGTGAACAAAATTAAATTCCACAAACACACACCCACACATAGACAACCTCTCCCAAACCTAAAATGGTAGTAGCAGGAAGAGCATACCTCAAGTGAAGACAGTAGGTTGCATTGACAAAAACTCCATCCAACTGCACCCACCACACATGTCTGCACACTTTTGTATATTCAAACCCAATTCGCGCACAAGGTCATAAAACCAGACGGGTATCACCTTCGGTAAATCGTCTTCAAGCACATGCAAGATTTTGGCATCATGATAAATAGTCCCACCCTGTAGATAAACCAATGAAAACAATAATAAGACATCTTTACAAAAATGATCACCAAGTAAGGCTAAGGATATATTTCAGTAGCTTACGTTGTGCTCTCGCATATGCCCTAGACAATTCCTAAAGAACGAAATAGACCCATCCGGCTTCTCATATATACTTCGGTTTGTTGGATTACCACGGCGGCTTGGTGTATTACCACCACTTTGGTTTGTTGGACCACTTTGGCCTAGTTTATTTTTGCCCTTGCCACTTCGGCTTGTTAGATTACCACCTCCGTGGCTACCACCAATTTCGCTTGTTGAATTATCAGCACTTTGGTGTGGTTTTTCTTTGTGCTTGCCACCCTTGTACTTTTTCACAGCAACCAAATGTTGGCTTGTTGAATTATCAGCACTTTGGCTTGTTGGCTTATCAGCACTTTCGCTTGTTGAATTATCAGCACTTTGGTGTGGTTTTTCTTTGTGCTTGCCACCCTCGTACTTTTTCACAGCAACCAAATGTTGGCTTGTTGAATTATCAGCACTTTGGCTTGTTGGCTTATCAGCACTTTGGCTTGTTGAATTATCAGCACTTTGGTGTAGTTTTTCTTTGTGCTTGCCACCCTTGTACTTTTTCACAGCAACCAAGTGTTGGCTTGTTGAAGTATCAGCACTTTGGCTTGTTGGCTTATCAGCACTTTCGCTTGTTGAATTATCAGCACTTTGGTGTGGTTTTTCTTTGTGCTTGCCACCCTTGTACTTTTTCACAGCAACCAAGTGTTGGTTTGTTGAATTATCAGCAGTACTTTGGCTTGTTGGCTTATTAGCACTTTCGCTTGTTGAATTATCAGCACTTTGGTGTGGTTTTTCTTTGTGCTTGCCACCCTTGTACTTTTTCACAGCAACCAAGTGCTCGTTATCAACATCCTCAGCCCAACCTTCAAGGTCACGCAGCTCTATGGCAGTTTGAAATTTTAGAACATCATACTCCTTTATAGTCAAAACTTTCTTAAAAAACAGATATTTGGCCGTGTCGTCCAAAAACAACGGGCTGTTGCGCATAAAAAACCCAAAGTGCCTACAGAAATCCAAAAATAAATGTTAAAACAAATAACCATCCACAAAATTATTATTCCAACAAAATTAGCGATACACAACCAATCAAAAGTTCTCAACTAATCCAAAAGTCGAGTACTCGGGTAAGTTGTAACACAATAACAAACAAAACAATTCAACAATTTTCGACTTCATGTCACAACAATTCAACTCAATGCAGATTCAATAACAAAGCACGAACATAGAACCATGAACCCACGTGTCATCTGTGACACGTACACTAATTAAACTGAAGGCAGAAGTAGAAGCATTCATAATCTATATATCCTTCCTTCCTTCAAACAGAATCACAAATATAGTAATAATTAACATACCTCAAACCATCAACGCTGTTGGAGTAGTGATCTAACAACCCATAGAGGTCGTGAAATTTTGTGGAAGAATAAGCCGGCTTAACACCCTGCCTTTCACGAATTAGTTCTTCAACCCAAGTCTGACCAACTTCTCGAAATCAAGGAAGTCCTGCTTAATGGCATCAACATCTCCTGCTAAAAACAAAACAAAGCATTAGAACATAATCTAAAGTACAAAATAGAGAGTAACACCATCAAAAGTATTTTCTTAAAAATAATTACCATAGTCGAATACCTGGATTGGGTTGATCATAATAGCTTAGCTGAACTTGCTTATTTTCACCTATAAGCACACCCTCAAGCAAGTTACCATATCCAACTTCTCGGTCATGGTACCGACACTTCAAAAGCTGAAGTATTTTCCTAAAAACACAAACAAAACAGATAAGGTTAATTCTTCGGAGTAGATAAAAAAATCAAACAAAATGTCATTTTCTCTATGTAAACAGACCAAAAAATGTAACGAGGTGTTTCACCAAGTGAAACAGCCACACCCGTCTTAGATATTCGCCAGAAATCTTGCTGATTTTCTTCCCTTCGCCACCAATCGTAGAATGTTACCAGATCCATAAATGCCTACAAGGCTGTTAATACAGAAAAATAGTGACATCATCTAGTTAGTATTGGGCTGACTACAAATTTCTGGCCTGTTAGATGTTAACTCCAGATTCCCAGTCTTCAGATTACACATTCAAACACATAAACAAAATTAAGAAAACAATATTATGCATTGCAGGATCACAAGGGCATACCCAACAAAAACAACGACGCAAAAAGTACTCCTAAAACCAAAATACAACTAGCAAAGAATACACAGAAAACAGCTTCACCAGCAAACTAGACTGAGACAAAGCTATGCTAGGTACGTACAAATACAGGAATCTGAGTCAAGACCCATCAAAAGTTTTATGAAAGATCCCCAACAAATGCAAAGCAATATAAACAGAGGAGGTTACGTCGACGAAACACCCGACATCGACTCCGACGAAATCGTCGGTCTGGTACTTCGAAGAAATCAAAGAAAATGGAAAATGCAAAGGCAAAAGACAACAAGAAGGAAAACAAATAGCAGTGCAAGCTAAAATGAAAGCGAAGGGTATCAGAATCGAACAGGAGGTGGCGAAGTAAAGAAGAAAGCAAGATCAATAGCCAAAAGACAGAACAAATGTAATGCAAATGGCAGATATGATCAAGCCTAGCTACAATTCAACGCAAGAACACACACACACACACAGAGACCAAAGTAGAGTGACTTACCGCAAAAGATTAGCTTTAATAACGAGAGAAACTGTAAGTGAGAAAGTGAGAGAGATGGAGAGAGGTGACTTGAGAGCAATGGGCACAACCAGTTTTCAGAAAGTAGAGACACAGGTGTAGAACTGTAGATTGGATCCGCTACCAGTTTAATGCCCCCATTGACCGACGACGTCAACGGACAGTATAATGCTCAGAAAAAAATAAGGACCACGAACTACCACCCACGAAACTGAGATAAGTGTACAACCCACGAAAAAATAAGGATCGCTGCTACAGAGCTAAGCCTGGAAAAACATAGGACCTTATTTTACATTCTCGTCTGGACTTTATATTGGACTTTTTAAATTCTTATGAAGAAAATAAATTTGCTTAATATTTTAAATATGACTTGTGTGAAACAAATAATAATAAACTGTGTTAGTTCACTCATTTTTTAAAATTTTCCACCATTAGAATTTTTTTTTATTAAATGTAAGAAAAAATATCACTTCTACATTATTTTTGTATTTGTTAAATGTGAATTTTTTAACAAAGTGTAATTGAGTTGTGTGATATTTGTAAAATTGTGGATTGGGTGGGAAAAAAGAGAGCCAAAAATGAAAATGATGGAATCATAAGTATTCAAATCTCATAGGATGGAATCAAAAGTATTCAAATCTCATAGGATGGAATCATAATGATCTTTTTTGTATAGGATGCCTAATTAACTCTCCCCTAATAATACCAAAAAATAACGAATATCAAGGTTGCTTTTTACACGAAGACAAAATGATTAAAAATAGTCCCTTTGTCCCAAATTATTGGTTACGTAAAGATTTCAATGTAATGTTTAAGATTTTCACATCTTCCAATCTATAATGTAGTTTATGTTCTATATGTATTGTGCACACATATCTCAAATTAAATTATGCACATATCTTCTAAATTAAATTATGCACATATCTTCTAAATTAAATTTGGTCCATGATTTAAAAAATCAAAAATGTAAAAAGCAAAATGCAAAAAGTAAAAAGGCGAGGCTCTCAAACACTCCTTCGCTGGGTAATCTTATTTTGGTCTTAGGACGTGTGTTGTATTTCCTCTGTTCCAATTTGATATTCTACTACGAAACCACGTGCAATTTTCAAATTAAAAATAATGTGTTTACCAAAATAATTTTTGAATTTATTTTGCACCGTATTAAAAGTTCTCAATACGATATATCAAACAAGATCCATATTGATAACGAAATTATTTTTTCAAGTTTATTACTATGTTTTAGTTTGAAAATTACACACATAGTATCGTAGTGGACTATCAAGACGAAGCGAATAATTCTTATGAATTGATGATTTTACACGGTGGGGTTTTTACTCCTTTCGTTCTAATTTTATAGTCCCTTTTGGGGATTCCAACTTAATAAGAGGCCTAATCATTGTACTTCTAAAAACATGTTTTTCTTATTTTAGCCCTTCAATCATTACACTTTCTTGCTTTCTACTCCCTCCGTCCCTTTTTAAGTGATCCACTTGGGAAACGTGTATTTTTGCGGACGTTTAAAAATGTACTTTCGCATATCGTTTTAAAATTTTTTTTGCACCAAATTAAAGTACTTTAATTTGGTATAAAACAAATTAAAAAGTTATATTGAGAAATATGTTTTTAGGGGTTTGAAATTGCACGTATTCCCGTATGGATCACTTAAAAAGGGACGGAGGGAGTATTATTTTTAATTTCAAAATATAAGAGTAAAAGAGGAAATTCCTTAACAATTACCCATTTAGTTTTGAAGTGGGACAATATTTTTTGGACGACAAAAGTGTCAACTAGGACTATAAAATTGGGACGGAGGGAGAAGGATACAATGATAAGGACATTTCAAGAAGCCACCTCAAATTGGGTTGTAAGGGGTAAAGTGATACATTGGATCATTCCTAAACGTTGGCCCATTGGGCATAGTAAAGCAAAACCGTAATACATATAGGATTTTGTTAATGTGAGCCTCCATGGCACATGATAATGTTCATTTAAGGGGCACTTAAATAATCATCCTTTTACTCCCTTGAAATTAGAAAATCATCCTGAGCATTTTTAGGAGTTATTTTTTCATCCCGAGATTCAAATAAACCCTAAAATGCCCTTTATCTATATATAAATATATAATTTATAACAAATTAGGGGATCGAAGACTAAATTAAAAGTTGCATATATGGAGCGGTAGGAAGTGGACTAATTTCAAAGTTTGGGGTCCTCAACTACAATTAGGGGATTGGGGATAAAACCTAATCCCTGATATCTGGTTCATTCTCCCATCCCTTATCTACTCCAGCAATCCCAAATTCCAGTCGTCCAGAAATCTCAAATACTAATTGTCCACTCCACCATCCTTGTCGTCCTAATGAAACCCCGAGTCACGTACAGACTCGTATTGGAAGGTCTAAAACAGCACCATTGGTTTACAGGGTTTGATATCTCTGAACTACCATTAAAGTTTACGCTCAAGCAGTGGATCAAACTTGCTAAGGAAGTTCAGGCCACAATTTTCATTGCAGGTTTGTTTACGTAACTTTTACTAGCCAATGAATAATTGGATTTCTTCTAGATACTTGCCGAATCTAAATCAATGATTTGTTATGTCCATGGATATGTTTTGCCGACACAAATGATTATGGTTTAAAATCATGGAGACCAAGCAAGTGATAAAAATACAGAAAACAAATAGTTTACTTGTTTTCAAATTCTTGCTGCCTTTCGGGAAAAAATCAAAGATTAGTTAGGATATGAAGTTGGTTTAATTTGTATTTGACGAAGTCCCTTTCATGCAGATTATCACAAAAAGGGAACTCGCAAATCTGATTGGGTCCATTGGCAATTGTTCGGAAAATCTCGATTTAGCACACATTAGTAACAAATTTCACCGGTGGGACGTTTGGGACAGGACTTGATGCTCTGGTTGGGGGGAGGGCTCTCCCCTTGGGTCTTCCAATTCCCTTAAGGACTCTACGCTTATGCCTGGGGAAGAGATTTGGCTCGAACCATGAAGCTGTTGCAACTCCGTGAGAAGGCTGTGAATTGTTTAACATGTTTTTACCATAATCATTATGGTGTGGGCATGTCTTTACCATGATCCAATATTCCTAGCTAACAAATAATAACAAATTTACCATATTCAACGTTCTAAGACTAATTTTTACCATGATTATCGAAAGATATTGTGGTCATATTTTCCACAATGAACGAAGTTGGTAAATCAACAAATATTACTTGTTTATTGTTGTTCCTCAATTGATTTTTACCGCAATGAATGGAATATGTGGTTGACATGTTTTACCATGATTCAAGTTCTTAATTTGACAATTATTACCATGTTTATAAGTGCTTAATTATTTTTTTTACCATAAAAACCGTGATATGTGATTTTTTTTTTTTTTACCATGATTCGTGTTCTAAAAGAATATTATATTTACCATATTTTTTTGACTAGTTATAAGTTTACCACATTACTTGGTCATTGGTTACATTTGCCATTTTTACCATGTTTATTCAAAATTTCTCCATCTTTACTGTGGTGGTATTTATTTTTACCATAAACTTGGTGTTTGGCTCATGTATGCCATTTTTACCATATTTGCTGGTGCGAATTTAATTTTTTTTGCTTGGTTATCTATAATTTCACCACACATTAGTAACAAATTTTTGAATTTGAAATTTCTTTTGTTATCTCTCTTAATGGATGTGATTGAATCTCATTAAATTAAAAAATGGTTAAATCCCACTAAATTAGGAAGTTATTGAATCCCACAAAATTAGGATGTTATTGAATCCCACAAAAGTAGAAAGAAATATAATCCTGTATATATTGATATCATAGTAAAAGGGTAAAAAAAGTATTTCACAGTGGAAAAGGATGAAAACATAATTCCGTAAAACAAGGGGGATGAAAATCTAAATAGTGTCCAAAAAACGGATGATTATTTAATTACCTCTTCATTTAATGAGACTAATTAAATTTTCTTTTGTTAAAAATTGTAAAAGTACTTTACATTAACTCCTAAGTTTGAACTATTAGTCATAAATATTTTCAAAACAAAAAAAATACTAGTCATAAATTACTTTTACTATTTTTAACAAAAGTGAGTTTAATTAGGCACATTTAATGAAAAGTATCATGTGTCTTAGGGGCACACATTAACAAAACCCATATATAACCGTTCAAAAAAAACAAAACCAATATATAATATTTTTTTTAAGAAAATACAAACAAAAAAAGAGGAGAAAAACTTCTATATATATGGCGAAATTATATGACAAAATTACACTTTTTACCCCAAGTATTGATTAATTGAAAATTTACCTCATAAAGTTTTAAAAAAAATTCAGTGTCGGGACATTGCGATACGGGGACCCCTAGAGGTGTCGGTGCTTTGTAGATGCCAAGGCTTTTTTTTTTTGTAACCGTGCATTAAGAAAGATGTATATCTTACAAATGGAGTGTAAAATAATCATCTAAAAAAATGAAAATGATATGCGTGCACTAATAAGAAGAATGTGTGAAGATAACTATGGAGCAACTTGAAGATGTGATAGAACCCAAACACTCCAGTTATCCCACAACAAGGCTCGATTTCCATATCATGTTTTGGACAAATCTTATAAAAGCAAGAAAAAGGATTTCCATAAGATGTTTGACAAATCCTATCGAAGAAACCGTCAATGCCAAACCATACCATACCAGAGGGAGACCTTATATAGCACCAAAGTTTACATGGTTCATTGGTTCACCTATTATTTGAGATGATCTTCGTTTGCTAAAAAAAAGGGGTATCACGCGAAGAAACAAGTTTTAACCCCCTTCTTTATCTATATTTCAACTGCACGAATTTTTGCATTCTTGGGCACAATGACCAACCTTAATTACTGTATGGAGGGTTGACCAACCCAGCTGCTACGGCTGGTAAAATTCCACCCTCCTCCACCTCCATCCCTATCCATATGTATCTCCACCGGACCCAACTTGATCGCAGCCGCTTTCCGTATGCCCTGTTCGCCAACACTTGGAGCAGGGAGGAATACTTGAATCAATTTGGCGGCCGTCCCCATAACCGCTAGGTTCCCAAGTCCTTCCACCATTGTCATGACCACCCAGTCCACTGCCCCTCTCTCCGCCTTCATGATCCTCTCCAAGACTGTGATGAAAACAAAACAAAGAAAAGGAATGATCTCGATCGTGGATTAACAGAGTGCAAATAAAACAGTCCACTATTTTCTCAAACGAGAAAAACAAATAAAACCAAATTTTAATCGTTTTTTTTTTTGTTCTAAAATTTTAATTGTTTTTTTTTTTGTTCTAAAATTTTAATCGTGAAGGAGAAAGAAACAACAATTTGATGGTTTATCAATATTCTTTGACCAATTGAAAGAATTGCTCAAGTTCCTTGTCCTTTTTATTAACTGGATCAAACATACATATGTGAGGCACAGATATATCTTTCATACACGTATAAATTGACGAGTTATGCAAGTCTGGTGAACAAAGCCAGTCACCAATTCCGGTAGTTCTCAAAGTTCTGTCCTCGGACCAAAAGTAAAATACTCCCTCCGTCCCAAATTGTTTGTCCTTTTTGGGAGTGTGCACGCAAAAAATAATGTACACGCATTAATTTTTTTCAACAAACTTTACACCAATTTAAAAATCTCATTGAGAAGAAAAAAATTGCTATAATTTTTTTTCAAAAAAAGTTCTCATAAACACTTTATTTTTTTAGTACAAAATGCACGAACTCCCAAAAAGGGCAAGCAATTTGACGGAGCAAGTAACAATCATCAGCGGAAAACTCTTCGCTGTGCAAACGATAACTTCCAAGTGATACTCCTATATGATTAATAAGGCCTCAATCACTTGTCTATGATATGATATCTCGCAGATTCCTTGCAGATAAGGAACTTGGATAAACTATTATGTGGGGATTAAAGCCGGATTCGGCCATAGAGTGGCATTGTTCAATGAAAAAACTAATTACATGTTATGCGAAAAATATAAAGAAAAAGAACTAGTTACACGTTATGCGAATAAATTGAAATTTTTTTATTTTTTGTACAATGTATATATTTTTTTGGTATACTCATAAAAGATTGGTCGAACCACTTTAGTCTCTAAAAAATAATGCAAAACCTGGGTGACACCTATTCACACCCCTCTCTATGTTTCAATAGCTCCAACTTCAAATGACTATATACATACAACATGTACTTTTCTTGTTAGTGTAAATTTTGAGCTTCTAGAAAAACTAAACAAAATGTAACATAAGTATTTACTATTTTTACATGACACTGGTAACATAATAATTGATTTGTGCAGCAAATAACATAATTATAATTGCTTTGTCTGTACTAATGCAACACAAGTTAGTTTTGGGGTGGGTTTGAGACTCAAGACACTCAAAATTGTGTGGAAAGATTTTTTTA
The DNA here is from genome assembly GCA_016920895.1 of Vaccinium myrtillus. NCBI lineage: Eukaryota > Viridiplantae > Streptophyta > Magnoliopsida > Ericales > Ericaceae > Vaccinium > Vaccinium myrtillus. The sequence goes on along the minus strand of JADGMU010000613.1, from coordinate 10,512 downwards.
ACCATGCAAAAAGAAATAACTCAAAATTGTGTAGAAAGGTTTTTTTTTTTTAACCATTGTCAAAAAAAAAAAAAAAAAAAAAAAAGTGCAGGAGTTGGGAATCGAACCCAAGGGCCACTGCCTTGCCAACTGAAGCAAGAACTCAATAAAATTTGATACCGGGATAAATATATATTATCTGTTTCGTTTTAAACATTTAAAAAACACACACACACACACAATTATAAGCTTCAAGAGTTAACCACGAATCACTTAGGTCGGGAGCCTATTGACACGATCAACACGCGCTTTGACCATCTTGACAAAGCGGAAGCTGGGGGTGCTGTGCAGCGTGCTGTGCACGCACGGCGCGGCCGCGCCGGCCACTTTCTGGCGATCTGAGACGTTCACCGGATACCTCTCGTTGAGTACTATAAGTGTTTAAAAAATCAACTTGACCGGATATCGTTAAGTGCCTAATCGGAACACAAATAGATTGAAATGAAATGAAACACAAATGTACATAAACACTGGATCCAAATTAATAAACCCATTTTTTTCAATCTATTTGTGTTCCGATTAGGAACTTAACGATATCCGATCAAGTTGATTTTTGGTACACTTATACTACTCGACAAGGGCTATCCGGTGAACGTCTCGGATCGCCGGAACGTTGCCGGCGCAGCCTCTCCGTGCGGCTGCACAACACGCTGCACAACACTTGGCTGTGCAGCACCCCCAGAGTCCTTTTGTTTCAGCCTTCCCTCACTTTAACATTTATTATTGTTCTTTGCAAAAAAAAAAAATTGGTGGTATTTTTGAAACCGGGAGTGGTACGTGCCGCCTCCCCCTTCTTACCTCCCACCCTAATTAAAGCTTACATTCCAAGGGAACGACACACACGTAACAATATAATACTAACATAAACGATTATCGAGAGAAGGGAAAAAAATAACGCTTGGAAAGCACAAGAACATGGGAAAATTAGTACTCACAAAACATGGGCATCGAAGATACTTTCATTTGGACCAAGCGCATAAGTACGGGAGGCAACAACTTTGGCATCAAATCTGGATCGCCGCCGGGCCATTGAAACTCGAATTTTGATACAGTGTAAGAGAGGCAAATTAGTACCGTCGTAACCCATTTTATCCTTCCATAACAAGCAGAGGTGGTTGTCATCAAGCGGGAATATCGGGCAATAGTGCTTCGGTCCGTCCGGGTCTCGCATGCCGACCTCGTCTAACCCTTTTATAGGAGATTTAAACCACCTTTTGTGAACCAAATGATAGGCATGAACCTCCTCTACGTTGTTACTGCACCAACACAAAGCGTTACCGTTTTGAACCACAGCTGCTTGACCTCGGACGGAGGAGAAGTCAACCTCGTGATCTAATTTTTCCCAACCTTGATCCACGACGTTATACACATAGGCATCCAATGAGAGCCCGGAAGCCAGTAAAATCTTCTTAGAGGGCTGAAGGGCCGCGACTACCAGATGACGCCAACCATCGATGTGGAAACTTGGGGGTCGTGGCAATGATTCAAAAGTCGACGATTCAAGATTGAACATCTCAGCCAATGGAGCATCAGGAGATTCAGGACCAGAACCACCAAAGATATAAAGCTTTCCATCCATGGCTACGGTTATAGGAAATGCTCTGGGGGTTTGCATGCTTAACTCATCCCATTTATACCAGTCATTTTCAGGGGCTGCTGTATCAAATCGGTACATCTTCTCTGTTGTGATGGAAACCCTACAAGGCCCGGTTTCCTTACTACCTCCGACAACAAATAGAGAAGACCCAACGGAAGAAAGTCTGGACGTTGTTGCGAAATCAGTACACTCATAGAAATGCTTTAGACCTTCTACATCTGGATTTGAGGAGTTAACGTCGTCGTCATCTCTTCCATCACCAAAAAAATCAAATGGAACTGAGTAGAACCTGGTAATCACCCTTTTGCTCGTATACAAATCAGCAGTGCGAAAACAGATACATCGACCCCGTTGTGGATTTGGTGGGAGGGTTTCACGCCAAGTTATTGTACTGTTGTTGCTCTCTATACTTCCATCCGTCTCATAGTCATAGCTGTCAAGATCCATCTATACATAAATATAAAGATAGGAACACCAAAGGAGAAATAAGCAAACTATCGCGAAGAAGTAGAAGAAGAAGTAGAAGAAGAAGAATTTGATTATGGTTATGATCAGACAAAAAACAACACGCAAATTGATTTGGATCTTTAGGCCCGCTCTCTCTAATATTTTTCGGCTTTGATTTGGGAGCATGGTTCTGCAACAAAACGTCTCTTAGCTCCTTGGTTCTTGGACGTCCAAGGGGGCCACTGTTTTAGTGGTTTTCTGAGAACAATCACTTCGTACATATATTGTCACATGTTAGGTCTGTTTTCAATCATCCCTGCCCATACCCCAATGATAAGAAACTAGATGGGTTCTGTTATTGTTGCTGTATCAGACAATAAACAACAACAAACTTCAAACAAAACCAAAAATCATTGTGAGGCACCGTAACCAACAGGCTAAAGGGCTTATGTTCAGAGAAATAAGCCCCATTTAGTCCGTTTAGCCCTTTAGCCACTTGGGAAAATTCACCATAATCAAACTGGATTTGGGGACCCTGCAGTGCCCGAAGCACGTAGGGAAATTCACCCCAATCAAATTGAATTTGTTTTTCACGCCAAGTTATCTTACCGTTGTTCCTCCCTACCCTTTTATGATAGCCATAGTTGTCAAGCACCGTCTCTATATATATACGTAAACAAAGATAAGAACAACAATAAGCGAAACTATCGCGAAGAAGAAGATGACGACTTATTATCAGAAAATAACCGAAACAAAAACTCACAGAAAACACACATTTTTCAGCCATTGAGATTACAAGTGCAGAGTCGACCTAGAGTTTGAGTTTCTCAAATATCTCATCAGAAAGGACGTGCTACCACATGTTACAGAGGAGTCAACGGTCTTAAAATTAAGTGGACTATTGTCATCGGGGCTTCAAGTATATAATTTTTAAGCCAAAAATGGTCAAAAAAGTTCCAAGTGATGGCTTTACCCGTTGCTTTTTGTTTGATGCTAATGAGTAACGACCAATATTGAGTTCTATATAAGAACTGTTATTTATTTAGTGTTGGAGGCAAAGGCAAATTAGAACCTCATTAGGAAGTCTACTAGTACTTTATGACTTAAATATAGGATTTGATCATTAGGGAAGGGGATTCTCTTTCCACAAAAATTACTTGGCACATTACAAAAGCCAACAGTAGGGTTCGGCTTTTGGGAGACGAGAAGTACCGCGGCTGCGGCTGGGATCATGGCAAGGCCACGGCTGGACTAAAATATATAGCAAAAGAAATTATTGTGAGCTCTTTTATTTTTACGAATTCTAGTCGAATCCTTGATTTGTTTTTATTATGAGTGGCTAAATCCTTGACTAGGGTTGAGGATGAAATCCCATGATTTTTTATTAATATTAGTATGGATCTGATTTTTCCTGCATGCATTTAGTGTTTATTGTTTTTGCCTCGTCAATTAATTTGGTGGATACTCGGATTTCAATCAGAATGAGTTATTTTCCATGATTTGATATCACCTATTAATCAAATTGTTTGGTTCGTCAAAGTTGATTTTTTAAGCACAGGATATCTACTGTGACTTGTTCACACGGGTACAATTGATGATTTTGTCTTCCATTTTGCGTCAAAATTAGATAACAAAAGAAAAATTGCATTAGAATTAGAAAGATTTATACGTATGAGGGATTGGTAACTGTTGTATGTGCGACAAAGTATATTGAATTAAAAATCAATGCCCAGTTGGTTACTCCTTGTGAATGCATGTAATATTTATTGATTGTGTCACTTCACATTTCCAAAAAAAAATTCAAAAAGATTTTTTCCACATCTCTCATCTTTCCAATCATTTCCAATCATTAATCATTTTTCTCTCTCTACTCATACCCCTCTCCAATCATTATTCTTATTTCTCTCTCTATCTTTCTCCAATTATTACACTTCTCTAATTATTACTTTTTTTCCAAAAACTCATCTAAACACTATCTCAAAAATATTTCTCAAAACTCTCAACCAAACACAACGATTACCTCATCTGAATCCTCCCAGTGCTCATGTATGTCATCGTCTCTATCGTTCTCATACTCAATATCCAGAGCCGGCTCATTGATTTCGGAGGCCTGAATCAAAGTTAATAAACGAGGCTCACCCTATATTTTGCATACAAAAGTTAGTCAATATAAGGAGTCTTTATAAAAACCATTACAAAATATTTGCCGTTACCAAATGGAAACCTAGTTATCCAAAAATAAACAATCATTACAATATTCAAAATCATTTGAACATTTTTCTTCTCGCTTTCTTAGCGGCAAACGTACTAATTAAGTCTTCCTAATCAAGCTTCTTCACCATATCCTTTTCAACAGACAAAATTGCCAATCCATTTAATCTTTTTTGGACATGGTTGATCGGAGATAAGTTTTTATCAATTTTAACTTGAGACGTGACTTACACAAAAATTATCTAGGCCTAGTATATATATATGTAGGTGTCCTAAATAATTGGAGGCCCTAAAGTTTTGCATTTTTGGTGGGCCTAAAGCCCAGGCTTCTCGAGCAACACCCATAAGCTGGCTCTGCAACATCGGCAACCTCTTGATTTTGTTCCTCCATCCACGCTTTCAGTCTTTGTACGAACTCCTTAACGGCCCTCTCCACTTTCTCCCTCTTCTTGGAAAATTAAGATAATGTTCACAGGCAAAGATTAAATGAATTGAGGAAACAATACACACATCACACACGTACATACATGTTCACAGGCAAAGATTAAATGAATTGAGAATGTGTGAATATATTGAGAAGATGTTTTTTTGATGTATATTTATCTCTTCTAGTAAGGGTAGGTCAAGAATTACCTACGTATGGTTACATTAGATAACAAAAGAAAACTTGGAGTTTTGGATCGACCAGTTACACATATCCAATTAAGCTGATTTTTAGCAAGGCCCTAGGAAAAATTATTTTGAAATTATTTAACGATTTGAATTATTCATGTGGGACCCAAAAGTGGGCCCCAAAAGATGTTGTACATTTTCTGTGCAAAAAAGTTCTGTACCCGTAGTGCCCTCCCGTGGGGATTGGTAACTTTTATACGTGTGACAATATAGTGCATTAAAATCAATGCCCAATTAGTTACTTCTTGTGAATGTATGTAATACTTGTTACCTTATCTGCATCCTCCTAGGGATGGCAATGGATCGGTTTGGTCCGGATTTTATGATTACCATACCCAAACCCAAAGCATTTATCTATACCCAAATCCAAACCGATATCCGACGGGTATGAATTTTAGTGCACCATAACCAAACTATATGGATTTGGATTTTATCCAAACCGCACCAAACCCACATTAATATTCATTCCATTAATAAACATTTGAAGGAAAAAGATTACATATTAAAATAAAAAAGTAACATACCATATGATTTTACCATTAAACATCTAAATTCCAACATAATCAAAGGAAATAACTAAATAATAAACTTTTCTTAAGAGGTTCTTATAGACTCTGGAGATTTTTTAGGGATTTTTTTTTGGGTAAATTTTTTTTAAGGGATTTTTAAGGGATTTGAGAGGAATAAGGAGGGACATGAACTGAAAAGCCACTGAAAGTTATGAAATGAAAAATAAAAATTACACGAATATAAAAATACAAATATGTTTATACATATCCTATATAAGTAATATTATATGGATCGGTTTGGGTTTGGCCGAATACTTGCTAAGACCAAACCCAAATCCACACCCGCTGGGTATCATGGTTTGAAAACCAAACCCACCCCATGGGTAGGAAAAAATATAAAAAACCTCTCCGATAGGGTCTGTTTGGTTCAGGTATCCATTGGTTTTGGGTGAAATTGCCATCCCTACATCCTCCCAGTGCTCATGTATGTCATCGTTTCTATTGTTCTCATACTCAATATCCAGAGCCGGCTCATTGATTTCGGAGGCCTGAATCGAACGTATTAAATGAGGCTCACCCTATATTTTGCATACAAAAGTTAGTCAATAAGGAGTCTTTATAAAAACCATTACAAAATATTTATGCTCACCCACAAAAGATTTTTGGTGGGTCTAAAGACTGAAGCAATGACATTGCAAGAATCATGATGAGAAAGTGTGAATATATTGAGAAGATGTTATTTTGCTGTATATTTGATTGGATGTTTTGGATCGGCGACATTTGTACTAATCGGAATTACAGTAATTTCTCTTATGTGTCAAAACTTGTAAATTATAATGGTTGACATCAAACTTCTAAAATTGGTCAATATATTGGAATTTGGAGATTTGGCCGAAAGGAGCCACCCCCTTTACTGTATTTAGATAATGGAAGGCAATATATCGCATCAAAATTAGATAACAAAAGAAATATTGCATTAGAATTAGAAAGAATTATAGGTACGAGGGGATTGGTAACTGTCATACGTGTGACAATATATTGCATTAAAATCGATGCCCAGTTGGTTAATTACTTCCTGTGAATACATGTAATACTTATTACCTCATCTGAATCCTCCAAGTGCTCATGTATGTTACCGTCTCTGAAGTTCTCATCCTCAATATTGGGAGCCGGCTCATTGATTTCGGAGGCCTGAATCGAACGCATTAAATGAGGTTCACCCTATATTTTGCATTCAAAGTTAGTCAATAAGGAGTTTTTATAAAAACCATTACAAAATATTTACCATTACCAAATGTAAACCTAGTTATCCAAAATATTTACCATTACCAAAGGAATGGATCTGCAACTAAAGTTCGAAATCAGGGCAAATGGCCGAATGGAGCCACACCTTTACTGTATTTACCAAATGGAAAACAATATATCTATTGCCTCAAAATTAGATAACAAAAGAAATATTGCATGAAAATTGGAAAGAATGATATTCATAGACGTGTGTTTATTCATGTCTTCATTAATTTAATCATCCTCTTTGAAACCTTTGGTATATATTTCTCATTTAAGAGCCTTATTAATTTGATCAGTGGGTGTTACGTAAAAAAGCTGTAAAGACTGATGCAATGACATTGTATTCCTCCGTCTGGTATTGCAAGAATCATGATGAGAATGTGTGAATATATTGAGAAGATGTTATTTTGCTGTATATTTATCTCTTCTGGTAAGGGTAGGTCAAGAATTGCCTACGTATGGTTTTCGTACAAAGTCTCTGTGAGTGGTACTCATATGACTTTATTTATTTTCACAAAAAAAATCTTATAAAAAAACTAATTATATGACTTGGAGAAAGCCTTTATTCATTTTCACGAAAAAAGACCATAAAAAACCTAATTATATGATTTTCTAATTAATTATATGATTCTCTGGCGAGTGCAAGGGAGTTCTGTAAAGGCAACATGAAAATTGCTCAGATGCACCTTAGTGGGAGGCTTGCTTGCAGTCTATATATTGTAGGACCTGGTGAACTGCCCAGCCAAACAACTATCATTAATTATGATGACAAATTCACTTTCACCTCTCCATATATTTTAAGGGTTCGTTTGAATAGAAAGAAAGTTATGTTGGAAAATGAAAATGAGAGAAGTGAAATATAAAAAAATAAAAATAAAAAGTGAAAAGAAATTTATTTTCTGTTATGTGCTTTTTGAATTGGTTTTTGTGTTTGGTTAAATGAAAAGTTTTGTAAGAATCTCCCGCAAAATAATTGCAGTTGCTCTTAATATAAAATATGTATTCTGATAGGAAACGAATAAAATTATAGGTATAATGAGAAGTGTCATAAGACGTTCAACTTTCATAAGAAAGTAAATGAAAATTTTTGTAAGAATCTCCCGAAAAATAATTGCAGTTGCTCTTAATATAAAATATGTATTCTGATAGGAAACAAATAAAATTATAGGTATAATGAGAAGTGTCATAAGACGTTCAATTTTCATAAGAAAGTAGATGCCCAGTTGGTTGAAGTGAACGCATGTAATAGTTATTACTTATTACCTCATCTGAATCCAACGAGTGCTCATGTATGTCTTCATCTGCGACTCTGCGTCGTCCTTGTAAGCCCTCCTCAAGGACCTCAACACCGGCCAACCTCTCCCTCTCCGCTTTCTCCCTTTCTGCTTTCTCCCTCTTTTTGGAAAACAAAGATAAGGTTCACAGGCAAAGATTAATGAATTGAGGAGATAGTATACACATCACACAAGTGCATACATGTATAAATCTGCAACTAAAGTTCGGATATGGGGCAAATGGCTTTGGGTTTAATTACTCGCACAAATGCCGATTTATAAAATAATAACTACTTGCACACATAATTGCTATGCTTGTAATTTCACGAATTGTACTATGTTTCAAATTGAGTAATTTATGTTTGTATTGTTATATCATACTTAATTTCATGTGGTGGTATGCGAGTAGAACTCACTAGGCGTTGTTAGCTAATGGATAAACTGAAAAATAATTGAGATGGGTTACATAATGGCCCCGCTATTGAAATGGGTTACGCACCTATGGGGCCAGTGTTGATCATGGTAACGAACACTTGTTATGTCATGGCATGGTAAGCTCAAGAAACTGAATTTCCATATAGGAGGACGGACGACTATGAGACTCAAAGCATTTTTGGTGAACTTCCTTAACCTATGGAATGGAACGATATTACTAAGAAAAACAAAAATCAAAAAAATGAATTATTTGTGGAGGTAATGAAGGAAACAAAAACGATTTCAGATGACTATTTTTTTTCTCGTCATGGTCATTGGTGAATTCATGTTAGGTAGATTGTGTCACCTCATTGGCAATCGTAACATTTTTTTAGTTTTTCGTAACTTTTCAGCAATGTGATTCATAACATTTTCTATGATTCGTAAAATTTTGGTGTGTCTCGTAATTTTTATTAAAAAAAACCGTAATTTTTATTAAAAAAACTCGTAACTTTTGTAAGGGTGTGTATCTTTTGTAAGGGTGTGTATCATACACACCCAAATAAGGGGTGTGCATTGTGGCATTTTCCATTTACAATTGTTAAATTGACCAATTTTCGGCTGAAAGGAGCCACGCCTTTACTGTATTTACATAATGGAAGACAATATATTGCATCAAAATTAGATACAAAAGAAATATTGCATTAGAATTAGAAAGAATTATAGGTACGAGGGGATTGGTAACTGTTATTGGTGCGACAATATATTGCATTAAAATCAATGCCCAGTTGGTTACTTCCTATGGATACATGTAATACTTATTACCTCATCTAACAAGCGCCGATCTGTCTCACCGTCTGATCTGATGTTGAATGAAAATCTGTCAGCGTTCCTCTTCTTGGAAAACTAAGATAATGTTCACAGGCAAAGATTAAATGAATTGAGGAAACAATACACACATCACACACGTGCATAGTGTATACATGTATGAATGGATCTGCAACTAAAGTTTGGAATCGGGGCAAATGGCCGAAAGGAGCCACACCTTTACTGTAATTACAAAATGGAAGAAATATGGCATTAAAATTAGAAAGAATGATATTCGAGTAAGAATAAAAGCATTTGGCCATTGATAGACGGGTGTTTATTCATGTCTTCATTAATTTAATCATCCTCTTTGAAAATTCCTCCGTCTGATATTGCAAGAATCTAGATGTCAGAGGGAGAGGAAACACAAGTAGAAAATGATTTCTATAGCTAGATGCTTCAATGGGCTTCACCTTTGTCAGCCACAAAACCCGGACCAATACAATGGGAAACACATGCTAGCTTCAAACTGGGCCTTTATCTGCCCTTTGGACCAAACCACGACCGTTTTAAAACCCACAGGGCTAGATGAGCCTAATTGGGCCTTCCTCTCCATTTGGAATCGGAGATGTCCAGAAACGATAATATAAGTCACGACTAGGCCCGCCCCAACGAGTAATGGGCTTCTCCAGATTTGAGATTCAAGGTGTGGGCTTGAACAATACATTAACCAGGTTAGAGAATAGAAACAAGGTAAAAATCACTTAGACTCCTTCATCTATTACTCTTCCACACAAATACCCCCTCATCTTTAAAACCCATCAACCACACCCCCTCATCTTTCAATCTATGTGAAATGTGTGACGTCATTAAAATTTACCATGAAATGACAGAAATGCCCCTTTTCTTATAAGGGGTGTTAAAGTTAGGGTTTCATTTGGCAGCCCTAAAATTTACGAACAATTCTCTCTCCTCTTTCTACCGATCCACCTCCACTGAGTTTTTACACTTTACAGAAGAAGAAAAATCGGTCAAGTCTCCTCCTTCTCTTCCTTAAAATTTACGAACAATTCTCTCTCCTCTCTCTGCCAATCCACCTCCACAGAGTTTTTACACTTCAGGCTCGACAACTATCTAATATAAGTGTGAAACAAGAGACAACATTTTTTTAAAGATAATTTGGCGCAACACCTTAAACACCTGAAATAAATCATGAAGAACTACACATCAAAACTTATGCATGATTAACCTTATG
>JADGMU010000611.1:0-49165 GCA_016920895.1 Vaccinium myrtillus | reverse complement strand
TTGTCTTGCGATATCACTGGGGAAATTTGACTTAGACGTTGATGTTATGATTATTTTTCTTAACGGTGAGGACTCTGTGTACTGTGGTATTATTGACCGTAGCTGTCCTAGAAGACCACAAATTAATTATTATACCGTTGAGGTTTATTTTAGACAATATTCCACTTGGCAAGAAGCGTATTTGGACCTTACGATGCTTAAACCTTATCCATTTGACAACTAGAAGGAATACATCCGGGTGGGGCTACAACTACTTGGCAGTGGGCTCAAATATCTAGTGTCACGTTTGGCAATTATAACGTTAGTGTGTGGCCGAAATGAGTATAATTTTTCACAATATGTGGGCTCAGAAGTGTAAAACATTGATAGAGATTATATCTAGTGTAAGAATTTGTTCCAACTAAGCAGGTCACTTGCCAGGGTAGCGTTTGTAAATGGAAAGATTTTAATACAAAATTTGGTTGTGAGTTTTTGTGTGAATTTATGCTTCTCTTTTATTCCCACCTTCACACTTATGATATGCCTTGTATCCTAGTGCAAATGGTTCGATGGACTTGTAATTTGCAAATATAGATGACTCTTCTGAAATCTTGTTGTTTGCGTGGAATTTGGTACAGGAAGTTGAGCTGAAAAAATGGAAGATTCTGGTTCCTCAGCGTCACGTTAGTCTGGAGGCTGCCTTAACTAACCTAAAATGAACCTTGGTATTCTCTCACTCTAGTGGTTTTGTTGGTTCTAATATGAGTACTAGATAGTTCGGTTTACATGGATCACATTTGATTTCGGATCTCCGCTGAAATCAAATGTGATTTGTCATTTTAGTCCCTATAAACTGAACTATCTAGTACTCATATTAGAACCAGCACAAACCACTAAGAGTGAGAGAATACCAAATTCGTTTAGGTTGAGTTAAGGCAGCCTCCAGACTAACGTGACACTGAGAAACCGAATCTTCCATTTTTTCACTCAACTTCCCTACAAATTCCATGCAAACAACAAGATTTCAGAAGAGTCATCTATATTTGCAAATTTCAAGTCCATCGAATCATTTGCACTAGGATACAAGGCATATCATAAGTGCGAAGGTGTGAATAAAAGAAAAGCATAAATTCACACAAAACTCACAAACCAAATTTTGTATTAAAATCTTTCCATATACAAACGCCCGTCCTTGGCAAGTGACCTGCTTAGTTGGAACAAATTCTTACACTAGATATAATCTCTATCAATGTTTTACACTTCTGACTCCACATATGGTGAAAAATTATACTTATTTCGGCTACACACTAACGTTATAATTGCCAAACATCAAAAGAATGAAATGGATAAGGGGACTGCACTTCATGAATGGTTTCATTGCCACAGCATGGAATGTTAGACAAGAAGGTCGCAATCCCATGATCTTATTTCAAAACTATTCCTTGGTCCAATGAAATAGCGGATTGCGCTTAGTGATTGCAATCCCGATACAAGACCTCAAGTAGACCACTACTAGTTGACTAGTGAGACGAGGTTCCGACATTAGAGAGGTTGGATTGGCTTTCTGGCCAGACATTAGAATCTTGAAAGTTCCGGGATTCATTCTAGTTGGTTGATATTTCGATTGGATGGATTATTAGGAAACAAAACTAGCATATCACGGAGAAGGTTATTAAGTTGAGTTTCTCTGAACTAATAGGATGGTATCAAAGATCGAAGATTTCCTTGTTGTTGCAATATGACAGAGCTAGGAATATGTAGTGAAAATAGATGGAGGGAAAAGAAAAAAATAAATTGGTGATATAATATAAGATGTCATTGTTCTGGTTTTCATTAGTTTTAACCATATAGGAAGAAATTGTCCTAGTTTAACTACATTTGGGGTTGTCGTAAAACAAGGAAGTTTAGGATATCAACTAGTGGGGAGAGTCATTGAGTTCAAAGGAAAGACAAAATAGTTGGAGCTCTAAAGGATAAAGAAGGAAAAAGTGTATTTGATCAAGGACTACCGAGTTAGAAATGCAGACACCCTTTGAACTAAGATTGGCAATTCATAACGAACTCGGGACGGTTATTTATTTTTGAGTAAGTTGGATCAATGATTAAGAATAGAGTTTCTATTGCACATTGTTTGGAAATTACTCTAGGACTATTGTCGATATAGTCTATACACTTGAGACTAGTAAGTAAGATAACTCAGCCAACCATTTTTTACCGAAGAAGAACAGATAATGAAGTTTTGCCCAAAGCTCAAAGCAAGGATAGATGAAGAAAAGGAAAAATCTAATGCGGCGGTTGTTGAGAGCTTCGCCGAAAATGAAGGTGATTTGCTCACGGTGACTTCGGAAGGTACAAAATATTTTGATTGGGTTATGGATTCCGGTTGTTCATTCCATATGTGTTCAAATATAAAATATTTTTATTAGTATGAGAGGTGTGATGGAAGTACCGTTAGGATGGGCTGATGGCGAACAACACGGTGAATAAGGTTGTTGGCATGGGTACAGTACGGTTTTGGATTTCCGAAGGAAGATTTGTGAGGTTAACCGGAGTCCGACATGTGCCAAGATTAAGGAAAAATTTAATTTCTTTGGGGATGTTAGACTCAAATGGTTGTAGTTTTGTGTCAAGGGTTGGCGTTCTTAAAGTTTTCAAGACTGATAAAATGATGTTGCAAGGAAAAATGGTGGGCAATTTGTACAAGCTTCAAGGCCGTGTTGAGGTGCAACGCGCAATTGTTGGATACCGAGCAAGCAAAAGGGATGGGCACCAAGTTACACAAGTGTGGCGTGTAAAGGCGCAAGCAAATGAATCTTTATGCGTGGAGAGCAACATCAAAAAAGAAGTGCATAACTTGATGGCCTCGGATGGAGCATCGTTTGAGAAAATTGATGAAGGAAAATTGAGCGCAAGGAAAAGGGTCACCTTTCGCACCAAATTTGGTCTCCGATGTTTTTGGATAGGCACCCGAGTGAGGGGTGCATTTCACTTGGGAAAAGGGGGACAAGGGGGTGTTTGTTGGAGTTTTCCCAAGTCAAATGCTCTTTAAAAAGAAAGAGGAAAAGCTTTTATGGCATTGATTAAATCGGTTTGGTGGTGCATCAGGTTTGGCAGTAGTTGGAGGATAATTTGAATTTTTTGGTATTCAAATCAGCCGGCTGCGCAATATCCAAGACAATTTGTTGCTGCCTTAAGGATCTCAAAAGTCTATTGTGCCCTTTTTTTGTTTCCGCCATGCATTGTAGTTAAGGTGTGCATCTGTGCTAGTGTTGTGTATGTAGAGAAGAGAAAAGAGAGCTACGGCAGTGTGTTATGTGAGAATATTTGTGAGTGTGTGAGAGATAAAAATACAAGTGAACGTGTGCATGGGTTGGGTATCTTTTTATCTCATTGTAACTCATTCAATATAGTAAAAAAATTTCTCTCTCCCGTGGAGTAGGCATTGGGGCCGAACCATGTAAAATTGCTTGTGTGTTTCGTTTTCAAGTAGTTGCGTGCGTGAGTATGTTAGTTTGTCCGATCTTCTCGGGTCCCACGGTGAATTTCTCGTTATTCGCTACATTAACTTAGTGTGTAATTGTAGCCGATCAAAAAAAAAAAAAAATCTTAGTGTGTATTTGGTGTGCATGAGTGACGTACCCATATCATTTCTCTTTTTAAACGTCTAACGGGCGCAATGTAACAACATCATTTCCATATTGTTAAATGGAATATGAAATTAATATGGAAAATTCTAAAATCAGCCCATTAGGCTGACATTAAAGCTTAAAATGTGTATTGAAATGTGTAAAAAGTGTATAGGAATGTGTGAAAGTGTATAAAGTTTGTATTTTTTTTCCTTTTCCCCTTCTTGACTTCTTGTCTTATACTGGGCTAACAAATGAAAACCCCAATTAATATTGACAAAAAATTAGAACAAAAATCAGGTTACTAATAATTAACATGGGGACAAAACCTAATACAGCTATTAATAAATGAATAAACCCCGAGTGTTGGTCAAACCGTGAGCTAAATATTCTATCCGAGTCCGGCAGCCACAAAAAACAAACAATTTTTTTTATATATATAATTTATGAAAAGTGTGAATAGTATTTTTGAACATCTTTTTTGCGATGGATGGAGTAATAAAAAATGAAAAACAGCCCAAACTAAGATTGTTGGACCCATATTAAGGTGCAAAAAGAGTGCGGGGTCGTTTGCACCTTGTTCGTTTTGGTTTTTAAGAATCGGTTTTCTCAATTATTATCCCTATTTTTAAATATTATTTTTATTTTTCTCTATATCTCTCTCCAATCATTAATACCTATTTTTTAACTATTATCCCTATTTCTTCCTCTAATCATTACGAAAACCAAAACTCAAAACCCAAAATTGGTGAAAAAATTTAAATAAATTTAACGATTCGGGTTACATTTGTGTTTACGAAACTACTAAAATAATAGTACTTTCTCATTCTTTTTTAAGTGATCTCTATCAGAATACGTGCAATTTCAAACTCCTAAAAAAACATATTTATTTATATAATTCTTTAATTTTTTTTCAAACCAAATTAAAGTATTCATTGTGTACTTTAAATTTGGTGAAAAAATAAAAACGTTTTACGGAAGTACATTTTTTAACGTTTACAAAATACACGTTTTTCAAATGTATCACTTGAAAATAGACGGAAGGAAGGAGTATTCTTTCTGTCCCAAATTATTGGTCATGTGCAAATATTTAACTTAAATAATTTGAAACAGTTTGAAAATTACATTTGAATTTTTCACGAGACTAATAATTTGGGACGGAAGAAGTAAAACAACATTGATTTGTCGTCTTCCATTTCTCCACAAAACTACCTAAATAGGAGAGAGAAGAAACCCATCCGATCTCTCTCTCTCTCTCTCTCACATCCGATCCTCGAGAATTGAACTCCTCCATCCTCCTCAAACCCGAATTTTAAACCAGGAAAAAACCAATCAAAACCCATCATCTCTCTCTCTCATCACCGAATTCCTCATCTATCTCTATCCCTTTGATCCGATCTTCCTCAATTGAAACCCTCGACTCAACACACAGAATTGAGCCCAACGAAAAGCCCCCATCTCCTATCTCTAGATTATATATGCGACAGAGAAGATGACGTTCTCGAAAAAGAAGAGCTCATCCTCCCACCAAATCAACGTTCCAACTCTACCTCGAGAAGACACCCCTTTACTAAAAAACAACAACAAACCCCCTCTCTCTTCAAAACCCAAAACCTTCGCCAACGTATTCATCGCCATAGTCGGCGCCGGTGTCCTCGGCCTCCCCTACACCTTCAAGCGCACCGGATGGCTCCTCGGCCTCCTCACCCTCTTCGCCGTCGCTTTCCTCACCTACCACTGTATGATGCTCCTCGTCCACACCCGAAAGAAACTCGAATACCACCTCGGATTGGCCAAAATAGCCTCGTTCGGCGACCTGGGTTTCATCGTCTGCGGGCCCGTCGGCCGATTTAGCGTGGATGTGATGATTATACTCTCCCAAGCTGGGTTCTGTGTTAGCTATCTTATATTTATAGCTAACACCTTATCTTATGTCTTCAACCGTTCGACCAAATTCCCCAGTGAAACTTTTTTAGGGCTTTCGTCGAAAGCTATATATATTTGGGGGTGTTTTCCCTTCCAATTGGGTTTGAATTCGATATCCACTTTGACCCATTTGGCTCCTTTGAGTATTTTTGCTGATGTTGTTGATTTGGGAGCTATGGGGGTGGTGATGGTGGAGGATGTTATGATTTTCTTGCAACGAGAAAGGCCTGTTTTGCAGGCATTTGGTGGGTTTCCAATGTTTTTGTATGGTTTAGGGGTGGCTGTGTATGCGTTTGAAGGGATCGGAATGGTTTTGCCGTTGGAATCAGAGACGAAAGACAAGCAAGATTTCGGGAAAATTCTGGGTTTGTCCATGGGTTTCATTTCATTGATGTATGGAGGGTTTGGAGCTCTGGGTTACTTTGCTTTTGGGGAAGAAACAAAGGACATAATCACTACAAATTTAGGGCAGGGGTGGTTGAGCAATCTGGTGCAGATGGGTTTGTGTGTGAATCTCTTCTTCACCTTCCCATTGATGATGAACCCAGTTTATGAGGTGGTGGAGAGGAGGTTTTGTGGATCAAGATACTGCATTTGGGTGAGATGGGTTGTGGTTTTGGGTGTGAGTTTGGTGGCACTCTTGGTGCCTAATTTTGCTGATTTCTTGTCTCTGGTTGGGAGCAGTGTTTGCATTGTGTTGGGGTTTGTTTTGCCAGCTCTTTTTCACTTGATGGTACACAAGGAAGAGTTGGGTTGGAGTGGGATGGCTTTGGATGTCGCAATTGTGGTTTTAGGGTTGTTTTTAGCTGTGTCTGGAACTTGGTCTTCCCTCTTGGAGATATTTGCAGCCAAGGCTTGATCAAAATTATTGTTCCAAATTGAAATCTTTTTTTTTATTTTGGTTTAGCGGTAGTTCAGGCCGCATTGGATGAATTGTGGGTAATTGCTTTTATTTAAGAGCAATTGTGGACAAGGGATTTGTGGCAATAACGATTTATATAACCATGTTCAATGGGGGTGCCACAGTTTACCTATTGTACTAGGGTTTGCTACATAAATCATCTTAATAGACCAACTTCTTCCTTATTTTTTTTGTTTTGTTGTGCATCGAGTAGAAGGATTACATTCAAAATTCTTTTCAACTCTTGTTTGGCTTTCCACTTTTTAATGCTCGCTCTTATCTATTGCTAACATACAGTTAAAACTGGAAGAACCAATACAAAAGTGTGGTAAATTAAACAAGTCCTAAATTGGTTAAAAAAATCATTAGTAATCAGGGACCCGGGAGGCCAGTAGTGAGCAATCACAACTATTCATTATGTTTTTTTCGTTCATTCTGTGTTTACACTGATAAAAAACTTTAGCTTCCTACTTACCAAACACCAGGAAAATGAAATGAAAAAAAGCAACAGCATTTTTATCTCTAAAAAACATAAGCGTAAAGACATTTTCTGTGACCAACATAAATTCCATACACCACTAACAAAATTCAGGTCCCAAGAATTCATTCTAACAGATTACGTTCAAGGAACATACTCTTGCCTTCAATCCACATCTTTTCTTGAAAAAGACACAGAACTAACGAATTCCATGTGCAAAAATCAGGTACAATACCTTTATCCACCATTTGCAGAAACAGCAACAAAGCCTTTTGGAACTCCCCATTTCTACAAAGAGCTTCAACCAGAGGATTGTAACTCTCAATATTAGGCAAACAACCTCTCCCAACCAAATCCTCCAGCAGTTTCATTGCACTGCCAATTTTCCCGTCCTTACATAGCCCAATAATTACCGAATTCAACGTTGTTGCAACAGGAAAATAACCTCGACTAATCATCGTATTCATAAGCTCAAATGCTTCTTTGATGAACCCCTTCTTCCAAAATCCATGGATTAAGCTCGAGTACACAAGAGCGCTTGGAATTCCCCCTTCTTCGGTCATTTGATTGTAAACCCTCTTCGCGTCCTCCATGCTACCTTCTTTACATAGCCCTAATATCCCGGAGCTCCTTTCGATAGCTCTGGGAAAAAGCTTCCCCATTTTAGTAAAAAATTCGAAGGCTTCGTTTAAGCGATTTTCCTTGTATAAGCCGTATATGATATTGTTGTAAGGACTAATACGACCCCCCGATCCCCGTTTACTCTCTTCCATCAACTCCAAAATCTTGAACCCGTCATTTGTTTTTCCTCCGGAACACAAACCATAGATCAAAGTATCGAACGTGACAAAATTCCAACTGATTCCAGCCCTTTTCATTTCTTGAAACATTTCCATAGCAGAATCCAACATCCCAGATTCACAAAAGCCAGAAATCAATACATTGTATGTGTCTACATTCGGCAAAGATCCCTTTATCTCCATCTCCTTCAAATAACGAACTGCAATTTTTGCTTTTCCTTTCGTACAAAAGCCCTTGATTAGGGTGTTGTAAGCCACAACATCAACACTACCTCCATTGCTCTTTACTCTTTCTAAAACCTCAACCGCCTCAGTAACGCGGCCTTCGTTACACAAAATATCGATAACCTTGGTGACGGTGATCACATCAGGCACGCACGCACCCATTACTGAAGCTCTTCTCCAACATCACAAGAGCTTGCACTACATTCCCTTCACGACAATATGCCGATATCAATATATTAAAAGTCACTTCATTGGGTTTCAGCATTTCATTCATCAAGCTCCTGGCTCTTCCAACCTTCCCATTCTTACAAATACCATGAAGCAATGTGTTGTAGATAACAGTATTCGGGGTTAAACCGCGTGACTTCATTGCAGCCAAATGCTTAAACCCCTCATCAATTCTATTAGTCAAACAAAGTCCCTTCATCAAAATCCCAAATGTGTAATCATCACCTTCAACCCCACTCTCCATCATCTTCTCCCTATAAAACTTCCTAGCTAAATCAATATCTTCCTTGACTAAAACATCAAGAATCGAATTGCAAATCTTCAACGATGGGGTTTCATCAAATTTAGAGACCAAATCAAGTACTTTAATGACATTACGGATCATTTTGGCCCGTCCAAGACCACGAACAAGTGTGACATAAATGTCCTCATCTGGGGGTGATCCAATTGAACTGGGCATTTCGTCGAGCACTTGGTGGACAGTGTCGAACTGGCGAAAAGAACAGAGCTTGTGGATCAAAGCTCTATATGTGGATTGGGAGTGGGCGAAGTTAGGGAGATTTGAGGCCCATCTGAAGGTTTGGATGGCTTGGGTGGCTGTTTTTTGTTCTAATATGAGATGGGTAATGTGATCATGGGTTGGGACTGGTGTGGTTGAAATGGGTTTTGCTTGGAAAGTGAGAATAAGTCTATGGCACATTGTTGCGAGTTTGAAAGGATTGGAGATTTTGGGCATGGATTTTCTGGTGATTGGGATTGAAAATGCGAACAGATTGGTGGATACAAGCTGGATCATGGGTACCTCTTTTCATTATAAGGGGACCGACCTCCATGGAAAAACATTCCATTTCACACCCTTTGAACTGTTGTCCTGTGAGGTTTTGGAGCTGAAATGCACAACACTGAATCGAGTTTTTACACTGAATTTCACAGCCATTAAAAAGTATCGAAAGTCAAAAGTCCTTTCTCAACAAAACAAGAACTAAGAAACAATAGCGAAACCTCGAAATGAAAATAAAACAAAAACAGAAACCCTTGTGAAATAACAAAAAATCGAGTGAACGAGGTACCATTTGGGAATGAAAATTACACGTATCTACTTGAAAGAAAGATGATGTAGGACAAAATATGAAAGTTTGTTTTTTTATTTTTATTGCTTTAGAATAAGATTTTGATTAGGAATATTTTCGTTTAGGTTAGAATTGTTATGTTTCTATATTCGGTTTGATTTTGATTTCCAATTTTATTAGGATTCTTGGTCTAGTTGAATTAGGATTTGTTTCTTTTTTAAATAGTTTGAGTGCTAATTGAATTAGGATTTGCTTCTTCTTTAATCAGTTTGAGTCCTAATCGAATTAGGATTTGCTTATTATAAATAGGGATGTAACCTTTCAAAACAGGGAATTCAATCAACTATATATCAATAATATTTCTAGAGTTATCTAGTCACCCATTCGTCTACTAGAACGATATCTAGTCTTCTTCCGCTATAACGCTTTCATAATGCATTCAATCAACTATCAATAATATTTCTAACCTAAACGAAAATATTTCTAATCAAAATCTTATTCTAAAGCAATAAAAATAAAAATAAAATAAACTTCCATAACTTGTCCTACATCAGAAGAACCAGCAGTGATCTTCGGGTTGTTAGTAGGGGTAAAACCGGCCTGATTCGGTCCGGTTCTTGGCGATTTTTTAGAGAACCGGGAAAAACCAGTTCGGGAACAATAGAGAACCAGAACCGAGTTTTCAAGGTCGGTTCAGTTCGTGTTTCGGTTCAACCAGTTCGGTTCGGTTTGCACATCGGTTCGGTTCGGGACAATTTTTTTAGCAAATTAAAGGAAACCCAGAAAGTCTAGAGAGATAGATGGAAGATCCATTTGGATAATTCTTTTCTCACATCCAGACGAAGAGGGTCTCTACTGGGAAAAAAGAAAACCCAAATCTTGAAGATGCAGTGGTCTGTCTATTTGAGTGAAAAATAGAGAATTGAATTTCTTGCTTACCAATTTGGGGTTTGTTGGTCTGTTTTTGGTGTTGTGTTGTTGGGATTTGGCCAATGGCGTGGATAATTCTTTTTTCACATGTGGTTCAATTCTGTTTGTTTTCCCCAAAAAAAAAAAACAGAAAATTGGTCTAAAGGCCAAGTTTGAGGCTTTAAATGGTGTTTAGTTCAGCCTAATTTATTTTAATGCTTCCAATACATTGATAGGAAATATTTGATGGCTTAAGGACAACACTAAACAAAAATACCATTAATGAATCATTCCACGCGCGTCCTTTTATGCACTGCTATAAAAAATAAAAATAAAAATAAAAACCTGACACGTAATTCACCCACTGACCCAACGCGCAGTGACCCTTCACTTTCATGTTTCTTCCTCTCATTAACGCACTGACTTGTCACTTTACCCATTGGTCACTCTCTCTCTCTCTCTCTCTCTCTCTCTCTCTCTCTCTCTCTCTCTCTCTCTCTCTCTCTCTCTCATGCGTGGGTTTTGGGTGGGTGAGACAAAATTAATTTCTCTCTCTTCAATTTTGGGGGTGGGTTCAATTTTGGGGTTCAATTTTAGGGGGTTTAGACTCTTTGGCGGTAGGGTATAGTGGGTTTAGGCATTTTGGGTTTAGACACTTAGGGTTCACTTTCCATTAAGGGTTTTAGCTGTTTAGACACTTTCATAGGGTACCATATGGTTTAGGTTTAGGGTTCACTTTTCAATTATAAGGTTTTAGTGGTTCAGACACTTTCATAGGGTACCCTATGGTTTTAGGCACTTTCATAGGGTACTCTAAGGTCTTAGGCACTTTCATAGGGTACCCTTAGGTTTAGGTTTAGGCACTTTCATTAAGTTTGGGGGTTTAGGCACTTTCATTGGCTAGTGGGGGCAATTTTGGAATTTGTAGGTGATTTGTCATTTTGGCATTAAAGAAAAAATTGATGTCCTTATTGAAGTAAAGACCCATTTACTATGTCATTCCCAAAAACGGACCAAAAAAAAAAATGACGTCCAAACAAATATACTTCCTACTTGGAGTCTATGGGCACCTATGTACAATCAATTACGGCTCGGATGATCAAGGAGGGATCTTCGAGAAAAACTTGGATGCGTGTAGGGTATGGTTACGCGATGCCGACTACGCATCTCGGTCATATTGGAAAGAGAGAGTGATGAAAGAGAAAGAGGATAAAGTGAGGGAATAAATCTGGGCCATAGGCTGGAATGCGTGGTCGTACACTACACACACTTAAATTTAGAGAGGGGGAATAAATCTGAACCGTCGATCAAGATACGTGGTTGGACACCATGTGACCATACCCTACACGCAGCCAAGTTTTTCTCGGATCTTCTATCCCGTACGGTCCAAGTGGTACAATGGAAAAGCTGAATCAAAAAAGAAAAATGAAAAAACAATTTTTCCAAATATTCCGATAATCCTGGGCGTGTGGCCCTAAATTTGTGCTTCTATATGCGAATGGAAATGAATAAAGAATCACTTTCCAGCCTGCGCCCTCTGTCCCACCATGGATAAGGTTGAAACATAGGAAAAACAAAAGGTGAATTTTAATAAATATGAAATTTTTCCAAGTCCTAATGCAAAGCCAGAAATGAGGAATTTGCTTTCTGAGATTTTACGGGTCAAGGTGGTTGATAAGCCGGGGATTTACTTGGGGGCTGACTTGGGTTCCACTAAGAGGAAAGGGGGTCTTTTTCAAAGAGTTTTGGATCGTATTGGAAGTCGTTTGACGAGTTGGAGGAAAAATTACCTGGTTTTTGCAAGACGGGTGGCTCTAGTTAAACATGTTCTGTCAAAGATTCCCATTGATTTGTCTACTAAGTTATTAATATTCGAACGAGTTAATTTTTTTTATTAACGGCTCAGATTGCATCAAACAATGGACGGCTCGGATAAACTTTGGAGAGGTAAGATCTGAGTCGTTAATGAGCGAAAGGGACGGCTCGGATGGGATCGGCAGGCCCTGCCGACCCCCACGGACAGCAGAGCCCCCCATTTCGAAAAGCTTAATCAAAAAAGAAAAATGAAAAAACAATTTTTCCAAATGTTCCGATAATCCTTGGCATGTGGTCCTAAATTTGAGCTTCTATATGCGAATGGAAATGAATAAAGAATCACTTTCCAGCCTGCGCCCTCTGTCCCACCAGGGATAAGGTTGAAACATAGGAAAAACAAAAGGTCAATTTTAATAAATCTGAGGCCAATTCTATTCGCAACCGTGAAATAACTAAATTCAACCCACTAAAAACTGAAATCAGAAATTACTACCTTGTAACCCATTTTTTACTAAATGCAAACAATTTTAATGTAACCCTAAATTTTCCCAATCTACCCCTCTACCCCTTCTCCTTCCTAAGACTTTAATTTGCACCCAAATTACCCCTCCTATCAATCTAAACCCTAAAAATCAGAACCCAGTAAACCCATCGTCTTTCTCCCCTGTTCCCCCCATTGTCTTCTCCTCTCTTTGGAACGAAAATGGAAGTGAAATTTGTGAATCCACTTATTCTGCAATTACAATCGCTTGAACGGAGGCCGTTGTCGACTCACCTATATAGCATGAATGGAGGCTGTCGTAGCTCGGTGGTCGTCAGCCTACCTTCTCACATCTGGGTTTGAGGTAAACAATCAGATTCCCATCTCTTGCTCCCGATCTGGGTTTGAGCGACACTTACGCGAGTGGAACTGGTAGCGGCATCAATTATGGAGGTGGCAGTCAGAGTTTCGGTGAATCTGGAGGAGCTGGAAGTGATAGTTATCTCAGTGCCGATGCTGGAGCGACAAATAGCTTTGGAAGCAGTGAAAGTATTGGAATTTCACATTGAATATGGATCTCATTTTATAGATCTTTTCGAGTAGATTTTAAATATATAAATTTCATAAAAAGTGAATATATAATACAAAAGTTATAAACATTTTAAGATTTAAAATAAAAAGAGGAGAGTGAGGTGGGGGTGACATTGGCATTTTCCGTTAGCTTTTCTAACGGAAGTTAACGGAGGGGATGTATGTGATATTTATTTTCAAAAGTAGGGGAGGTCAGTGGAATTTCAGAAACTTTAGGGAGCTCAACTCCTGCCTATGTACCTTGGTTCAATTCGCACATTTTACCTGCATTGAATTGCTTTTTGTCTTTTGTGAGTACATTTTTTCCCTAATTTCCTTGCTCTTTGTTTGGGATTTTTAAAGGCACGCAAGCGCTTTCCTTTTTTCAGTGGCTCTTCATTTGTCTTCTGAATGGCTGGGCCTGCTTTCTTCCAACGCCTCTCTGTAAGTGCTTTTCTCGCTCCTACACCACATATCTATTCTCATACTTACAATTTCTGCACTACCTTTTCCTTCTCCAACGGACATGCCCTTTTCTTCTACTTTACCAGTATAATTCTTTATTGGCTTTACTTCATTCCTTTCACAGAAGCTGGACCTCCTTTCACACAAGTTCATTATTTTCAATCAAAATGGTGGGTTTTTCTTGTTTTGCAAATTTAACCAAGCATTATTTGTATTTTCTTGAATATTTGATTGAGCTGAAAGCTTTGAGTTCCTGTTTGCTAGGATTCTGATGGGTATGTTTTACTGTTAAGTTATGCATAGTTCTGGTTTTCTTGCCATTTCTTGTTTCTGTGAAAACAATTTTAGAGCTTAAAGTCTTCATTTTGATACTGTCCTTGCAATAGTGTATGCACATATCCCAGCCATCTTTGTTTACTCGTCTCGGAATTTTCTTATAAAATTGTTTGGTTTGGAAATTTCAGAAATTATATCAATTTAACAAGTCTTTTAGCAATTTTTATTCTGGGATTTGGAAACTCCAACCAAGACTCTGATTCTGTTTTATTTATTTTACAGGTTGAGATTTTGGGGGTTTGATAATCAAACCGTTCGCAATGAAGATAATATTGGTATTTGTATTATTGGTTTTCAACAATGGCAAATTCTCAAATGGGGATAGTACAAGTTCTTCTAATAGACCTGAAGAAGTGAACATTGGGTGTATATTGACTGTCAATAGTGCAATAGGAAAGGTTGCGAAAGTTGCTATAGATGCTGCTATTGAAGATGTGAATTCCAATCCAGCAATTCTTGGAGGAACTAAGTTGAAATTACTTACACACGATGAGAATTTCAGTGGATTTCTGGCCTTTGCCGAGGGTAAGCACTTTCCTCATGTGGAGTACTATTTCAGTGGTAGAATTTTGTTAGAGCAGCTACTATGTACATCTGCCAAAGGTTAGGTCTGTTTCCAATCCTCCCCACCCCACCCCACCCACCCACCCACCCACCCACCCACTAATTGGGGACTACACGTGTACCGTTATTGTTGTACCGTTATTGTTGTATTAATGTTGGCCACTTGATTTAGGGCATGGGACATGTGTCCAATGGGTTTTAGTTGGGTTCTAACCTAAAAAACACATTTGGTATTTAATCTTATGGTTTACCCATGTATAAAACTCTAATGTTTTGCATGAAATGGTCTATGGCACTAAGTAAACACAATTTACCTTAAGAAAATGAAAGATATATACTAAGAAATGCAGATATTGTGCATGTCCAGTGTAAGTGAGAAAAGAACTATGTGTGTCGGATACGGGAACACATACCCTTACTCAACACCCTTATCTAAGCCTTGGGACTTAGGGGTTTGCTCTCACCTAAGGTCTCAGGTTCGATTCTCCTTGCTAGCAAACTCTTGGAGCCATTGGGGGTTATGCCTGGTCGTTACCTTCAGGGGCCCCGGAATTAGTCTTGGGCCCAGACATCCGGTTATCAAAACAACACCCTTATCTAAGTCGTTGTAATGTAGATTCTTGGCAAGTGACTCGGAATCTCAGTTTTCCCCCATAATTGTTTAGGTTGTGCTCAGATTTACGAATTTGAAATGAGTGGATCTTTAGATGTAAGAAAGAATTTAGTCGATGAACCCTCAATTTATCCTTCAATCCAATTTCGTATTTTAGGTTTGCGTATCAATAATGAATGTAAGAACTTTACATGGATGGATTGAACCAAGCTTGTGATTATAGTTATTTGTAGTCCTTTCTTAAATGATCCTCCTCGTGCCTGCATCGGAAAATATATACTATTTAGTATCTCCATTCAATCCTCCCCAGTAGAAGTACCAGTCCAGCTCTGGTAGTTAAACCCCATGCAATATGGAGTTCAACCTCAAATCTCTTCATTCCAAAAGCACTCATTGAAACTAAGTTTTAATATTTCATTTTTGTCACTGATAACAGCATTGCAGTTCATGGAGAGCGATACCGTGGCCATCATTGGTCCCCAATCTGCTGTTACAGCTCATATGATTTCCCATATGACAAACGAGCTCCAAGTCCCCCTTTTATCCTTCGCAGCGACAGACCCCACCTTGTCTTCACTGCAGTATCCATTCTTCGTGAGAACTACACAGAATGATCTGTTTCAGATGGCTGCAATAGCAGATATAGTTGAGTACTATGAATGGAGACAAGTAATTGCAATATATGCTGATGATGATTTTGGGAGGAACGGAATAGCTGCATTATCAGATGAACTTGCAACAAAACGATGTCAGATCTCTTACAAGGCACCTTTGGACCCTCAAGCTACACGAACTGAGATCATGGATGTTTTGGTTAAGGTGGCTTTGACTGAGTCCCGTATTCTTGTTCTTCACACTTATCCAACTTGGGGTCTAGATGTTCTTTCTGTGGCAAAATATCTGGGGATGATGGATAATGGGTATGTTTGGATAGCCACAGATTGGCTCACTACTGTTTTGGATACTAATTCTCCCCTTTCTTTAGAATCAATGGAAAATATCCAAGGAGTTATTACATTGCGTATGTACACGCCAGATTCGAAACAAAAAAGAAACTTCGTCTCTCGTTGGAAAAACTTGACCGGTGACCAAATGGAAAACGGCCCTTTTGGGTTGAATACCTATGGTTTATATGCCTATGACACTGTTTGGCTACTTGCACATGCTATTGATGCTTTTTTTAGTCAAGGTGGAAGTATCTCCTTTTCGAATGATTCAAGGTTAAGTGAGCTAAATGGAGGGATTTTGCATCTAGATGCTATGCATATCTTTGATGGAGGAAAGTTATTACTTGACAATATTTTAAATGTAAATTTGACTGGTTTAACAGGGAATATAAGATTTTCTGCCGACAGGTCTCTCTTTCGCCCTGCGTATGAAGTGGTCAATGTGATTGGCACGGGAGTTAGGACCATTGGTTATTGGTCTAATTATTCTGGCTTATCAGTTTTGTCTCCGGACAAACTCTATTCAAAACCACCTAATCGTTCCAGTTCAAGTCAAAATTTATACCATATGATATGGCCTGGACAAACTACACAGAAACCCCGCGGATGGGTTTTTCCAAACAATGGAAGGGTGTTGAGAATTGGAGTCCCAAAACGAGTTGGCTATCTCGAATTTATAGACGAAGTTCCAGGGACTGATATGTTCAAAGGGTACTGCATTGATGTTTTCACTGCTGCAGTGAACTTGTTGCCTTATGCTCTCCTATATAAGTTGATACCCTTTGGAGATGGTATTAAGAACCCTAGCCGCACAGACCTTGTGCGCTTGATCACATCTGGTGTGAGTATGAGTTATAATATTCTCATTATTTTACCTAAACTGCGTTTTGATCATGGATTGGTTGAGTTCACCAGTGATGAATTTACCTACATATTTGAATTTTTTCTTATTACTTTTTTTACCTTTTCTTTTCCCGCCATAAGTACCTCCAAAATTTCATGATCAAAACACAGCCTACACGTCAAGTTTATTCTTAATTCCCTGGTTTTTGCTCTCTTGTAGGTATATGATGCAGCAATAGGTGACATTGCGATTGTCACTGATAGAACAAGAATGGTGGATTTTACGCAGCCATATATTGAGTCTGGGCTAGTTGTGGTTGCACCGGTTAAGAAGTTGAACTCTAGTACTTGGGCTTTCTTGAGGCCGTTTTCTAGAAACATGTGGATCGTCACAGGTGCTTTTCTCCTACTTGTGGGCTCAATTGTTTGGATTTTGGAGCATAGGTTGAACGATGATTTTCGTGGCCCTCCTAAGAAGCA
Organism: Vaccinium myrtillus; assembly: GCA_016920895.1. Lineage (NCBI taxonomy): Eukaryota > Viridiplantae > Streptophyta > Magnoliopsida > Ericales > Ericaceae > Vaccinium > Vaccinium myrtillus. The sequence goes on along the minus strand of JADGMU010000611.1, from coordinate 31,909 downwards.
AATCCTGACTATTATATGGTACGCAACATAAGTTCCTAAACAAATATTGCTCAATTACATTAGGAGATTCCGAGAGTTAATTAGTTTTTTGCTAGTAAATGTTGATGAGAGTAATCTGTTTCAAACAGATTGATATATTATTGTTAACCCACGTTCAGAGCAACAAACATTTTCAGGAGTACTGAAAATTTTGTTTTTGGTAGCAGTCTCTCCTTTTCTTTCTTCTTTCTTCTTCGATGATCTGCATTTGTCCAAGTTAATCGTATTATCCAAGTCCATTGATTACTTTTTTCTTTCACTTTGCAGGTTTAGCTTGTCAACTTTGTTTGGTTCCCACAGTAAGTACTACATCACTAGTTTTATAAGGCTCTATCCATGGATCATAGAGGATTGGAGGGACATTGTTAAGTTACCAACTGTCCCAAAATCTTAAGCTGTTAGGAATGCCAACGGGAGAAGCAGAATGCAAATGGAGAGACTTGAACCAAGACCTCTCCCAACTTGAGCTCTGATACCGTGTGGAGTTACCGTCCCAAAAGCTTAAGTTGTTAGGAAATGGGACCAAGAATATATATCAAGCTAATCAGCAGATACCAACTAGTGAAAGGGAAAAACCAAGGAACTACATGTATAAATTTAGCTTCTTCGCTACACTATCTGCTAATCTTTTCCTTTACTCCATAAATCCCTCCACAAATCCATGATCCAAAGGCGGCCTTTAGTTTCACTTGCTTCAAGAAACTTCAGTTATATTGATTCCCCTATTTTCTTTTTAATGCAGGAGAAAACATGATAAGTACTCTCGGTCGTCTAGTGCTTCTCATATGGCTATTTGTGGTTCTAATAATAAATTCCAGCTACACTGCAAGTCTAACCTCAATCCTCACAGTAGAACAGCTTTCTTCACCCATTAAAGGGATTGAAACTTTACGAACAACAAAAGACCCCATCGGCTACCAACAGGGTTCATTTGCTCGCAACTATCTAATCAGTGAACTTGGCATTCAAGAGTCCAGACTCATTGCTCTCAACTCCCCAGAAGACTATGCTGAAGCCTTGAAAAAGGGCCCCAAGAACGGTGGTGTCGCTGCATTGGTTGATCAGAGGGCATATATAGAACTCTTCCTCTCTTCCCGTTGCGAATTCAGTATAGTAGGTCAAGAGTTCACCAAAAATGGATGGGGATTTGTAAGTTATTCTTTAGTAACCACCCTCTTAGGCTCCGTTTCAGTAAATATGGCTTCCAAATGAAGTGATTTGACTTTAATAATTCATTAAGTACACCTTTTAACTTAGTTTTGACACTTATGGATTTCAATTATGGATTTCAACATTGAGTTTAAGATTTCCTTTATTAAGCAATTTTTTTTTTTTTGAAAGGATATTAAGCTTCACTAAAAAAAAAAAGACAAGCTTTAAACATGAAGTTTCTTTAGCTTGAGATTTCCTTTATTAAGCATTTTTTTTTTTGAAAGGATATTAAGCTTCACTAAAAAAATAAGATAAGCTTTAAACATGAAGTTTCTTTGTATCTCTTCGAATAAGTCCCGGTGTATTTTCTGTAGTGTCCGCAAGTCATCACAACTTCATCGAATGAGCAGGGAAAGGAAACTTCTTGCTGACAAATATCAACTTATTTTGATTTTGCTATTTGCTTCTTATCAGGCCTTTCCAAGGGACTCGCCTTTGGCAGTTGACATGTCAACTGCCATTCTAAAACTGTCAGAAAACGGGGAACTCCAACGAATACATGACAAGTGGCTTATGAGTAGCGCGTGCAGTTCCCAAGGCGCAAAGCTAGAAGTGGACCGCCTCCAACTCAAGAGCTTTTCTGGACTCTTCCTTATCTGTGGAGTGGCTTGTTTACTTGCTCTTTTCGTGTACTTTGCACTGATAGTACGACAGTACATCCGCCATTATTCTGCAGAGGTGTCAGAATCTTCGGGAAGCTTACGGTCATCACATTTTCAGACATTTCTTATGTTCGTTGATGAGAAAGAAGAATCAGTGCAAAACCGGTCCAAGAGAAGACAGTTGGAGAGGGGTTCGAATAAGGGCAATGACGGAAGTACTAATTCAGAAATTGCTTCTTCTAAGAGAAATATAGAAATGGCTTCAAACAGAAGTGTTAGTTTCGGTTCTGGAGTCTAAGTTTAATACTTCCATGAACCATTTTCCGTGTTAGTTTTCGCGTGTCACAAATCAAGAAGTGCATGTTAGTTATACCATAAGTGTAACCATATTGATCCTCTGGATCTGTCATTTGTAACTGGGGAATCCGCTCTATAGGGTACATATTCAAGTGTGGCAAATGAAATGTATTTATCTATGTGTATAATGGTTGCCTGAAGGGCCTAGGTGAACTCTGCACTAGCTTTAATCGGGCCCTCCGCTAGTGGACGGTTGCATTGGTCCCAAATGAATAAATCGAGATGGTCGTCAGTTGACCGGACACCTGAGTTAGGAAAAAAAAAAAAAAAAAGGGACCTAAGTGAACTGGGCATGTCATGCATATGGATGTTGGGTGACTTCTGAATTTGCACTTCAACTGAAATCAAAGCTGTCCTCTGGAAGGGCTTTTGGTAACTAGACATTTCGTGTTGATCTGTGTTGAATTAGCAGTGGAAGAATAGTGCAGCATGCAAAAGTGTTTTCAATGGAGAGAGAACAACAGAAAGAAAAACAACTAAACCCTCCCAAAACAGGACTGGGACCATGCAGTGCAGCATTTCAGTCGTCCAAAAGTGTTTTCAATGGTAGGGATTTAAAAAAACTCTTTCAATAAACTCTTCCATGGAAGAGTTTATTTAAATCCCTACCGTTGAAAACACTTTTGGATGGTTTAGATACATCCTGCACGGTGCAAGGCTTTAAGTGCACTGCACCATTCTCGCTTCCCTCCCAAAACACTTTCTGGATAGTGGAGAGAGAGGAGGAGAAAAGGTAAAACCCACTTTCTGAATCTCTCCATTTAGTGGAGCGACACACCGTAATGTTTAGGTAATGATCTCTCTAGCTGCCAAAGAATCTGAAAAATGTTTGTTAAAGTGTATACCTAAGCACATGTGGGGCTCTATTTTATGTGTTAAGAATTTAGTTAGCTAGCTAAGAAAGAATGCACTTTAATGGGCTACCTATAAGAAAGAAATATAATATAATCTCGCAAATAGATTGTTAGAATAGTGCATATTGTCCCACATTGCTTATCTAAGTTATGTAACGTGTTACTTAACGATATAAATAATAGTCACGCGTGTTAGGGTTCATTAACACCCTATACACTTTTCTCTCTCTCTTACAACATGGTATCAGAGCTTACCTTCCGATCCTCACCCTAATGGCCTGCTGCCTTCCATCATCACCACATCCACCATCACTGCCGACTCCACAACCCTAACCCATCATCGACCTCCTCCGTCCACCCTACCACAAAATGTCAACCCTCCCCCCCCCAAAACTAGCAAATCTTAACAACCCAAATCCGATTACCCTCAGTACACCACTTGAAACTCTCCGGATCGTCTTCCTTGCTCCGTCGACCCTCGAAAACCCTAGCTCACAATTTCGACCTCAAAACACCTCGAAATCTCATCTACAAATCACATTCGGTCCACCAAACCCTAAATCGAAGTTGGAAACCCCATTAATTTGCTTCGTAATCCATGTTCGACGTTCACAGACCTATGCTTTGCAGTCCAACAGATCTGAATCATGTTCGAAATATCCATATAACATGCGATTTGGGTCGAACTAGTCGTCAAAATTGTGACCGTCTGCATCGATTGTTGTTCGCCGTAGCCGGATTCCCGATTCGTTGCACTTCCCGCTTGTTCCTAGTTAGAAACTCGACCCAGCCCCTGTTCCTTCTTCCGGCGCCGTTTTTTTGTGGTCCGGTATCTCGTTCATGGTCTCGGTTTGGTCTCTGTTCATGATTGGTTGAGGTATGGAGTTTTATTTCTCTTCATGGGAAGCATTGGTGATACTTTATACTCAAAGCTAGTTGCTTTTTGCTAGTCGGTATTGTGATAGTGGAGTATATTGATGTGTTTGGTTGGTTCTGCTTGGTTAGTCGTCTCTCCGTTAGTTGATTGTTTGGTGGTTCTCAATGGTTGGCCCTGGCTCAATACTTTGGTGTTGTTGGGCTTCCTTCTTTTGATGATATTGGTTTGTTTCGTGATTTGTTGGGTGCAGACATTGTTCTTCTCGGTTTATGGTGGTCGTGGTTGAGGCAAGGTAGTTGTTTTGTCGGTTGTTCGGTTGGTTGATTATTAATCTATTTAGTTCTACCTTGGCTATTTCGTTTGCTTGCGATGGGCCCCAGTACTAGTTCTGAATCTGTTTCTAGTTATGTTCGTTTTGTTGGGCCTTCATACAGCCATGGTCGTGGTCATGGCCATGATTCTGGGTTCGGTTGTCGTAGTTTTGGCCCTAATTTTGGTGTTCGTGGTTCTAATTTCCGTCGTTGTGATGGTTTTGGTCGTGGTCGCATGTCAGAGGGAGGTAGTTCTTGTCGTGGTAGTTCTGATTATGGTACCCGACAGTGTACCCATTGTGGGGGTACAAATCATATAGTTGAGTATTGTTATCATCTTCATGGTTTTCCCCAGGCTCAACCGGTTGCTATTTCTGAGGATGCTGGACAGTTTACTCATTCTTCTGCCGACAGTAGGGTGACTATCTCAAAGAGAGAGTATCAGCAGTACCAACGCCTACTGTCACTTCAGACAAGTTCCTCCATTGCTACGTTATCTCAGACAGGTTCCTCCGTTGGTTGCATTGCGTCTTCTCATTCTTCTAATCATTGGATTATTGATTCTGGTGCATCTGATCATATGATGGTACTCCTTCTATTCTTTCTGGTCGTCAGTCTCTCGGTAAACCATCTCGTGTTACCTTAGTTGATGGTTCTACCACCATTGTTACTGGTTTGGGTTTTGTTCGTGTTACTTCCTCTCTTACTTTGGACTCCGTACTACAAGTTCCTCGTTTTCCATTAAATCTTATGTCTGTTAGTAAAATTATCAAGTCTTTGAATTGTTCAGTAACATTCTTCCCTAATGGTTGTGTGTTTCGGGACCTCAAGACGGGGAAGAAGATTGGTGGCGGTGTTGAACGTGGTGGCCTGTATTACTTTACCGATGATGTTCCCCCTAGCTCTGTTAACTAGACCAACTCATGTTATAAGAGGACATAGCATGAGTTGGTCTAGTTAACAGAGCTAGGGGGAACATCATCGGTAAAGTAATACATGCCACCACGTTCAACACCGAACTGCAACACAGAGTAAACAGGCCCACCACGTTCAACGGTAAAGAATTTTGTTACACTCTTTTCATTGGACAAAGAAACTTTTAGGAATTCTAAAATGGGAGTATAATGGTCTTTTAAGCTTGTAAACTCCATGAAACAGATTAGACCTTGTTTTGGTTGTCTATTTTAGTCTGTTTTATTCTAAACAACACAAAACGCCTATCTATTTATCATTCTATCTTGGCAAAAAAACTCAACTTTTCAGCCCAGATAGATTAGCTTGGTTTAGTCCCTCTAGCAAAAATTCAGAAAAACGCTAGACATTTTAGCCCAGACAACTTTATCTTTTTTCCTTTTTAGCTGTTTCTTTTTCCCTCCGAAAGTAAAAAACCCAACTTTTTAGACATCTCAACATAGCCTTAGTGGTCAGTCTTCAAAGAAAAAACAGGAAAAAGCTTAGCACCTCCAAATGGCACAGAGGATAATATATCAAAGAGGCAACAAGTCGTAAGTATTGCCCTGTAGTCATCAAGGTAACAAACTCCTTACTTCTTACCTTAATTCAGCATCAGGATCCAATAAACTGGATAACAAATCCACAGCTTCAGGATTATACTCCACTAAGAAGAGATCAGCTTTGTTCTTCACAATATTGATGTCACGCTCAAGACGGTCACCAAACGGATGTCTACCACCGGTAATACAGTAAAAGAGGACGCAACCTAAGCTGAACATATCAACAGCACGCGTTTGGCGCCCATGAAGAAGCTGTTCGGGAGCTTGCCAACCCGAACTTCCATAACCTGTAACACCTAATGAAATTAAATACTGAAAAATAGTGAAGCTAGGTCATTTATATGAAGAAACAATATACTGCATATAACTTAAATGTATACCATGGGGTGGTGGTCAACATTTCCTAGACAATATATATGAATAAAAATCAAACGCGATGATTTTAGAGTTGAACTGTAGTAACCACCATTTGCATATCTGATAACTTGAAGTGAGGCTACCAATAGTTTATGGGAAACAAGCGGGATCATGCAATCTAGAGAATACTGGCAACTAAAAAAAATTCTAGAAGCCAAGAGGCCATCCTATATAAGTCGTAAATTACCACAATATTAGGGGTACTGGAATTTTTTTATCAGAAGTTGATGTACACAAGCCAGAAATCAAAACAGTTGGCTACATAAAGGTTTAAAACGCACGAGGCAAATCAAGTGGCAGATTCCATCCGACCAAAAATCTTCAAATGCACACTAAATGGAGGATATATGCAGTTGCTGCCATAATAACTAGTCAAGATTCAAGAATACTTGCCAGTAGCATGGTGGCCTAAGGAAGACATATCCCCAACAAGACGTTTGTTGATGCCCATATCAGAAAGCTTTGCACATAAAGATCTTCCTTTAATTATCAGCACATTTTGAGGCTTTAAGTCCCGATGAATTATCCCCAATTCATGCAAATGCACAAGCCCAGAAACCACATCCCTATTTTACAAAAGGAAATACAATTATATCAAGCAAATAATGAGATGCCTGATTAAATAAGGACAAATTTAATAGTATCTACGCGCTTGAAAAGATCAACAAGGGAGTCTAGCATAAACTTTTTTTTTTTTTTTTTGGGTAATTAGTCTAGCATAAACTTATAACTGCATTATTAAACTTGCCATAGGAACGTACGATTATAGTGCTGGCTTTGGCATTCTTGATGTAGCCCACATATCCAGTCATTAATTCTCATGGTTTTTTAAGAATTGCAAATAGTTCTGGCTGCTGACCTTATGTGGGAATTAAGAATTGACTTAAAAAATGCATGGGACATTGCACAATGCCTCCTTTTACAAATTGTATTTTAAGTCAACAAGTCTTAAATCTTAAAATATAATCAGCTCACGAAATCCTACTCTATCTGCACTAGCAATATATTATTCTCATCACATGTACCCATGGAAATATGATTCCGTTCCATATTCAATGCAGAAAACAATGAAAAAGTTCCAGTCTAATAAAAGTAGATCGACTCAGTCAAATCAAATTCCAGTATCAGAAGGGCTTGGGCCCGTTAGTGCAAATGTTCCCCTTTCTGGAAATGGACCGGAAATATTGTAGTATTATGCAAGGGATTAAAGGATATCCACTACTAGAAAAATGAAAAAATATCAAAAAGATTCCCACACATGGATGATGACAAAGCGTCATGGCCTTTAAGGATCGGATACCTCCACTCTTATAAGTAACACAATCTTTATTCAAAATGAGCATCAAATGGAATTCTACCCAGGAACAACAAGCTTCAAGGATTCGGCGGCACTAATCTTGTGGATGAAAAAACAAAAGGAATAATGACAACCTAATAAAAAAATAAAAGTGGCATACTTAGCATGAGATGGTGACAGATCTAGTGCATAATCTAACGGCATCACAAAAAATTTAGACTAACCTCATCAATTTCAACAGTATAGGTGAAGGATAGCCATTGTCTTTCCACAATTGAACTTCCGGCACAGTGCCCTCCATTGATTCCAAACGGATTTTATACTCTATCTTAACTTCCGTAGCTTGGTCTTCACCAACAGTTGGCTTTTCAGAATCATCCAAATGCGTCTGAATTAAATCACTTAAGCTGCAATTGCAACGCTCCAGTGATAGATACACGAAATCTTGGTCTGATTCAACTCCATACCATCGAACAATATTTGGATGTCTATCCGATGCAATAAGATTCTGGATTTCTTTGAAAGCAACATCGTGATGGGCCTTGACAAGACATTTCACAGCAACTGGACGACCTTCATAAATTCCCTCAAGTACAATGGTACCATTGCTTCCCTTAGCAATCTCTTTATTGAAGACAAAAAGTTTACCAATTGTGCGTCCATCTACATTTTCATCCATTCCTTGATTGAGTTGCAACCATGATCTCTCATCAGATCCATCACCAGATGAGGTGCGGCCATTATTTTTTCCTGACTTCCGAATTTTCTTTCTTTTTTGAAGTCACGGTTCTTGCATTTAAGTCATTGGGCTGCTTATTCCCCTCACTGTCTTTCCTAGCCATTAAAAAATAAAGGCAGGGGACAAGGCATGCAGTAGTGATTACAAGAGAAATAAGAGAATATCCACTAGAACCTTTAGAAACCATATTTAGTCCACCACTGCCTCTCATTTTCACATCTTGCGTACCAGAGATCCCCGAGCTCTCAGTCATTTAAGCCACTGACGACCCTAGATCAATGTCGTTGTTATGAGATACCGTAAATGAATTGACATCATGTTGTGAAGGAATTAAAAGATTTGGAGCAGGCAGTGAAAGCATCTCGTCATTATGATGCGGTCCTGTTAATTTATCAACCTTGGGAGGCTGCCAATGAAGCACACGGTCTGAATTGGACTCTGGAAGCATCATATCTTCATCGTGAGCCTCAGGCAGCATGTTAGGTTTATAAGATGGTCCAAGCATATTATGACGGCGAAAGCGGTATACAACAGCCTTTGATTGACATGGCAATGGCATACTGAAGTTAACCCCAGGTTCAGAAGGAAATTTCGGAGAGAGCCCCATTAAATGATTTCTCAGTGTCTTGACAAAGGAAAGCAGCCCCAATTTCAGCTACTGTCATGTTCCAAAGAACTTTGTCCGTATTTAGAGCGAAAGACTTCAGCGAGTAATCAGTTCTTGTGATGTAAAGAGGAAGCTCATCAGGCTTAAGATTCAAAGAAACTGACTGTCTCAGTTCATCAAAGGTAGTACTGTTTAATACACTGTTTTCACCATTGCTCTGTGATGTGGATGGAACATCAGACATCTTGTAAGTGTAAATTAGCCTTCCAGTCTTAGCATCAACCAGAAACACAGTAGTCTTCTTTGACCCAAGTACAACTCCTCCATCTTCTGCTATGAGTGGAGTATTGCTGATAAACTCTTCAACAGTTTCTTTGAGTTTCTGAGACATAAGGATGGAAATGAGAATTCACCCATTTAAGTGATTATGACGAAAGTAATTCACAACCCCATGAAGGGGGAAAAAAGACAGAATGATAGTCTATAATCACTCGAGAGTCGAGAATTTGAGTATAAAATCTGAACAGGGCCTCGCCTCTGATTTGTGCAATATGCATTGAGTCCTATGTTATAAAGTACCCGTGTTGGACACTCGACACTCGGATAAGGGTGTGGGATATGCGTCCGATAAGTTTAGTAAGACACTTCTATAGAAAACCTAATTGTAATTCGAGTTTATCATGGAAGTATGCATAAACCTCTCTTATTATCCATGAAATGCCCTACAGAACCTTAAAGCACCATTTTACGTAAGAAAATACATGAAAAATAGATTAAAAAAAAATTGAATATTTTGCTGTGTCCCCGTGTCCTTGAAATGAGAAATAGTTGAATCCGACACCTAGATACATACCCGCGCCCGACACCCGTACCCGAGTCCAAGTAAATAGGCATTGACAGTGTAATTAGTACTCCAATTATGAGCAGATATATAACATAAGCCACCAAACAATGAACCTTTCCCAATCTAGATAAAAGTTAACCATCTCCATTGATGTCAGACAAAAATAGATGAGTAATGGGCTAGGGTGAATCAGGCTATATAGGGCAACAGGCAACTACTTCTTAGCATAACCTGCCAGACGGAGTCTGTCTACCAATCTTGAATCTAAGGACTACATAACTTCAGGAAAGCATCAACGTGAAATATAGAGACATTTGCTGACATACCCTCATTCATATACAATGCCCAGTCATCCCCGCAATCTAGGAAGAAACTGCCAAGTCGGGAAATGTTCTCCTTATCATCATCATGCTCAACAGAAGCCTGATACGAAGAGTAAATTGATGGTCCTGATGTAAATGACCATAAATCTTTCCCAGATTTAGGCTCAACTAAATGGATTGTTCCATCCAAGGCAGCAACCAGTGCAGTATCATGCTCTCTGTTTCAACAAAAAATAATAAAAAGAAAATAAAACAGAGAGCAAAGACAGTACAGTAATGGCAGGGAAAAGGATAAAGAATAAAGCCATTTGAGATGTTGGCATATCAATGGGAAAAAATGTGTTTGTCTTTTACGAAATCATGTTCCAGATGGGTGTAGGAACGTGGTATGCCACCATCTCTAAAGTACACTACAATAGAGCTAAGTTTGTAGAGGCTCATTGTAAACAATTAATGTTCATCATAATTCGAGATCGATTTTCTGTTAATAATTGGACCCAAGAAAGTATGCTTATTATTCCTCCAGGCAATCATGTACGAAACATAATTTTGAGAGCATTATGACCCTCTTATTTCATCTCTTGTTCTGCAAAACCACCGAAAGTATGCTTATTATTCCTTCAGGCAACATGAACGAACATAATTTTGTGAGCATTATGACCCCCTTATTTCATCTCTTGTTCTGCAAAATACCATCATCCAAAGTTTAATCTACAACACTCGAACTTTAAATTCTCAAGATAACTTTCAACAAAATACCCATGACGACAATTGGGGGTCGCTTTGGATTGTCAAATTTAGAACAAATTGTGTAATGGTTTGGGACATGCATTCTGAAACATAAATCGTCAAGGTATTAGGCTATCATAGTCCCATAAATAAAAGGTTCTTCATTGAGCATAGCCTGTTGTTCCTCTGTATAGGAGCATAGCTTCATTCAAGTCTCACTGTGTCAAGCTCCATGCCTCCATCCTGTCCTTCCCCAATTCCATTTCCTAGCAATCCTAATTACAAGTAAAAAAAGACCACACATCCGCACATGCCGTACACTTATTTATGGCAGAAGACCAATGCTTGAATTTCATTTTGTTTTCTGAGATTAGCAAGGGGGAGTGAATCCCCCGGCTTTAACCTGGGTACATGGAGGGATAGCTTCAATACCGATAACAGTTCAGTGCTCAGCTTGCACCACTGCGCTTTCTATTGATCAATCAATGCTTTGATTTTTTTTTTCACAAAACTGCATACAGATTGTAATATTGTATATTACACCAGCGGATCTAGTCAAGGACCAGGGCGCACGTGAACACCCCCTGTAACGACCCGCCACAGCTAACCAGTTAATTCTTAGCCTAACTAGGTGGCTCAAAAAGTAAACCTCAAGTTATATAGCTGCTTGATTCATTATATAGAATACTCTACCTCAACTTAAGCCACCGATGTGGCTCTCAAATTGGGTTCTCACAATCACCCTCACTTTAGATCGCAACGTCCCCATTGCACCCCAAGGTCCAACAACTTCCACCCACCAAGCGATGTGAGACAAGTACCCGCTTAAAAACATCAAACTCCTAAAGCTCATCTCATGTGGGACCCGTCCAAGCATGACAAGCACATCACCTCCTGCCTTGTCAGGCCCACCCAAGCACATCTCCTTGCGGGACCCACCTCACACTTCCGGTTGGTGCAAGCTCTGATACCACCTATAACGACCCGTCACAGCTGACCAACTAACTCTTAGCCTAACCACGTGGCTCAAAAGATTAACCTCAAGTTATAATGCTCGATTCATTATATATACTACTCTACCTCAACTTAAGCCACAGATGTGGGACTCAAATTGGATTCTCACAATCCTGGAATTTCCTGTGCCTACACTTCCACCCCTATGGTATATGTATCTTTCATTTAACCCCCCATAGAACAATGTACTAAGTTTCAACCATGAATTCCTTAAGACTACCTAATATTCTAAATTGTTCAAACAGCTCCAAAAAAAATTCCCCAGATTCAAATAAAGGCATGAATTTTTTAAACTCCCTCAGGCTTAAAACAAAGGCAACAGGAGAACAATAAAAAGCAAACAAAACAAATGAAAACCCAATTTTAAGCATATAAATCCAATTTCTCCACAAAACCAAATTGTAAGTGAATCCATCTATTTCAAAAATCACAACAAAAAAAAATTATTGGAGAAAGTGAGCAATCATAAATGGGGATGAAATCATTATGAGGAGGAGAGCAATAGCAATGGAAACCCACCCTCCATTGGTTCCAAGTGTGAGAAGAAATATATATACTATATACGGATATAATGAAAAAGGGAACCTTCATGTAAATTCTACTCCATAACGTGAGGGTGGGATTAAGACAAATGGCATATTCAATTTACGGATGTGTCCTAAAAAAATGCATTAATTTACAGCAGTTCTAACATGATAGCAGCAGCTATTTTTAGAATTCAACACGTGAGCTAGCTTCAAAATTTGTCTAAACCAAAACGGGTGTTCCCTTTAGAATAGTAACATATAATGGACATACTGTGATAAGGTTTTGCTAGATGGCATTTTGACTATAGGCATTTGATGAGCATAGATTGGTAGTAATCAAAATGGTCCATTATAATTGATGCAAAACTTTTGTATTTTGTGACGGATCTTAGTGTAGCATTATCATATTGTGCTTGAAAATTATGTCTGAAATTATAATGAATCAGTGCCCCAACATGCTGATCAAAAAAAAAAAGTGCCCAACTATGTTGAGTTCCTGAATCCGCCAATGCCAGCAGGAAGCCCTTTATAAGTTATAATAACAACCTAATCACATCATGGTTGGAGGAAATATGTTAAGCTTCAGAGTCCACAATAGAAACATACGAAAACATGGCCTATGTGCAAATTGCAATACAGAAGTACTCATAACATCCGAAGCATGCCATGATCTTAAAGAACACCATAAACTCTACCTATTCTACCACAATCCCATAAACCCTTAACCCTCTATTCTACTTATCTATTACTAGAAACCAACGAGGAATAACCCAATAAACAGAAACGAAAATGCTAAACACAGCTCAAAAGGAGGTGAATAATGCGTGAAAAAATGTATCCCTATCTAAAACCAAGGTACGATGATATCCGTGAAATGTGTACTGAAATCCTAACTTATGTGTATCATATTGACACTAGGAGATGGTTAGAAAGACCCGATAACAAAGCTTTGAAAAGGTAATGGAGGCACTCACTTAGAGACCGATAACAGAGACCTCTTGGCCGGCTGAGTAGTGATTCCATCGAGATCGTTCCCAATCAGACTCGAACCCAAAGACCCAGATACAATAACTAATAAAATGCATAAGAGGCCGATCAATCGAAGACCAGAATGGGTTGTCGTGGAAGGGTTTTGTGGGATTCAAATTTGAGATCGAAAACGGTGGTTGGACTTTGATCCAATCCTTGATTTGGGTTTTAGTTGATGCCATATGGAGGATAAGATAAGTGGAGGGCTTTTGGAACGAAGAACATTCGAAGCTTCGTTGGGAATTTGGGATTTGGGATCTCCGAGGGAGTTTTTCGGCTGAGTACTTCATTTTTGCAAACTAATTGGAAAAGTACTTCAGTTTTCAAACTTTTCAAACTATTTGTAAAAATACTTCTTAGGGCAATTTTCCATCGCGCTTCCACTTCGAAATTCCACCTGGCTAAGACCCATGTCCACGTGTGTGCCAGGTGAGTTCTATAGCGCGTTTTACAATTGCGCTATACAATTTTATTAATTTTTTTTTCCCTTTTGTACTTATAGTGAACAAAATGAAAATCAATTGAATTATTTACATGTTTACAATATTACGTTTCGGTCTTGTATGTGGCATTGCGCTTGGACTTGACTCATCTCGTTTCGGTCTTAGATGTACTATTGCGCTTGGACTTGGCTCATCTCCTTGTATGTGCCATTGCGCTTGGCTTTGATGAAGATGAGTTCTAAGAGAGAAATTAATTTAGAAAATTTCTCCCTTTGAGACTACCCTTGCAGATAGTCCTCAACGTCCCATCTGAACCCGTTCCGCATCTATAATACCCACACTGAAGCTTGTTGGGTTCCAGATGGGATGGACCGCATCCAGCGTAACTGCCAGAGGGACGGTCCTCTTGGGGGGCGGCCGCAATATCATCTCTCAACCCGATGGCATACGCTTATAGGATGTGTCTTGCCTATAAGCGATATCCGCCGGATGGAGCGATTGACCGCACCCACATGTCTTGTCTATAAACGATATCTTAAAATGGTGTCGCAAAAAGCCATGTTAGCTAGCTTGTAGAGTATTTTGAGAAAAAGCATGTTGGGTATCATTTTTGAATATACAGGATCAAGACAAAAGTAGATGGTAGTTTTTTCTCCGTAATTGGAAAGGAAAGTCAAGGAAACGGTGAAAGAAAATTGGGATCATGCGATATGCCTATTTATAGCAAAAGGAATGCGCCCAATTATGGCAACACTATAGCGCAATTAACAATTGCGCTATACACGTTTAAAACGCAATTAACAATTGCGCTATGTGTTTCTGACAATTCCGACCACCGTACTGAGTACCTTGTGATTTTCCACTCTTCCTCCCCCTCCTTTCGTGTTGCGCGCAATCTCCAACGGCACGTCTCACCAAGGTTGTTGTTGCACTTTAAAACTAACAGCCTTTTTGTTGATTGGTCTACTCGATACATAAGGTTTCTGTCCATGCTATATTTCTCCGTTGCACGTTGAACCTCACCCTTGGTCATAAAAACCTGCGAAGAAAATTGCCTCTATTCAGGTCCATTACATTACATAAAATACATAAAATGAGAACAAACAATGTATCACCTGTCCCTCGAATAGCTCTGATATCCCGTCCCACCCTAAATTACTCGGAGTTAATATTGGTGGGCTGGGATCGATGACGTTTGTCAATGTGTCTCTGGTCATTATGGTGGACGGTGGCTCGAAAATTCCTATGCCATTAAGGTCATTAAGCTCATTTGTGACGTCCACGTCATGACCATCGTTGCCTAAGTGGAGGTCCACATCCTCCAATGAGCTTTCATATTCATCATCCTTTTCTGTGAATGGGACTTCATCCGCACCGCTGTTAAAGAACGCATGGTCGATTGAATTGACATGCTCGTGCTGTTGTAGGTAGTCATCATCAACCACATCGTTTGTTGTGTTGTCACCGAATAAGGTGTCCGCGTACTCATCATTATTACTTTGTTGTGATAATCTTCGATGAGCATTTTGTCGTGACCGATTCATCAACCGTTGCTTGATGAAAATTTCTGGTATGTAACCAGGAATAGTGGATGCGGTATCAAATAGCAATCCTACGCCGTTATCGTCAACAAGTTCGATTAGCACGAACTTGTATGTTGGATTAGGATAGTTGAGGGTTGGCAACTTGAACATCACCCTCAGTTCCATGCATGATATCCTCCCTTCTTCGATAATGAGCTCTTTGAATGCGTCAAAACTTATCCCCCTCTCAATGGGAAAAGCTATTCTCCTGCCTCCCCTGTACTCCGGCCCAATGTCTTCATTTTCGATTACCTTCCCGTCGACATATACTACCACGATCATTTTCAAACATACAATTGAAAGGAAATTTCGTGATTCATAAGTTTTGGTGGTATGTGATAAAAACTGATGCAACAACCTTCGTGCGGTGTATTATTTCATGGACATGGAAGCGCATACGTGAATTGCGCTACCGATTATTAATTTCCCCCCAAGTCAACCTGCATGCCTGCAATGTGCAGGCGTGGGGACCGCCTAATATAGCGCAATTCACGATTGCGTTTTATGGTAAAGCGCAATTATTAATTGCGCTACATGGGAAGCGCATACGTGAATTGCGCTACTAATTATTCTTTTTCCCCAAGTCAACCTGCATGCCTGCAACGGGCAGGGGTGGGGACCACCTATTATAGCGCAATTCACGATTGCATTTTATGGTATAGCGCGATTATTAATTGCGCTACAACTTTAAGATTTTCCTCTGCCACCCCCAGTAGTGGCTAAGTAGAAGCCAGCTTATCATGTATAAAATCCATTGTGTAGATCCATTCTCCTGTCTACTACACCTTTGTTTGTGAAATAGCCATGGGAAGGATCACAACTTCCGAAACCAAGTATCTCTACTTTGGTTGGTGCGAAGTATTCATGTGGCTAGTGCGCTCTCACACTGAGTTCATAATTTTCATTGAAAATGTTTTTGAGTCTTGTACTCCCAAGTATATTCAACTTTTGCTGCTGCATTTCATACGACGGAAGATCTTATTTACGTCCTTAAGTCTTGTACTCCCGAGTACAGGCTATGCCAGTTCCCCAAAGGGCACTCGTTAAAGACCGTTTCCGGGTACTACGGTTGTTTCTCAGCCTTGGCAATAGGACTAATGCACGGAGTTCGGAATATGGGAAACCGCGACAATGAGACAACGACCACTCGAACTTCAACAACCTTTTTTTTGTAAAGCATATGGTTTGATTTGTACTCCCTCTGTCCCATTTTAATCTACAATTCATATTTTATAGATGGGTTGTATTTCCTTTTTTATATTTTAAATACTCTAAACTTTACTCCTCCGTCCTACATAAGGTAGCTGTGTCGAAACTGTTTTCAACGAATTTAAATTTCATTAATGTAAAGATACATAATCAAGGATGAAACATAGAATTAGGGTTACAAACCACCACCCCTACAAAAGGAAGGGGTAAACGTAACGTTTAATCCAACATAGATTTTTCAATCACACGTTCAACGTTAGGAATAGTGACATTCAAAAACATGGATGATTTGCTAAATCGAATTGCAACAATATCCTTCAGAACGAGGCAGCTACCGACTTGAAGTATCCCTGGGAACTTTTCTTCATTGCATGCCTTGAAATGGATGCTTGCCCAACAAACGCCGGTGGGATCCTGTTCCATACAACATTTTACATTTACGTTCATTTAATATACGAAGATATTTAAAATTTTGAAACATACAACATTTTAACATTCATTACCTTTAGTTCGGCCGCATAGTCTTCCCCATATTCCCCACGCTTGCATGATTTGATTAATCCAACAACCTAATGTGATTATAACACCGTTATAAAGTACGACAATGGCAAAAAATTATACTAAAAAGTAGAGGTATATATATAACTCACAAGTTGGAACCGTTGGGTCTCTTTAACTTTATGGACATTGGCCAAGTCAGTGTATCCAGGGTGTTCAAGGTAGCCTTCCCGAATGGCAGTTAACCATGCACGGTTACTCACGAAATCAGTGTCTTCGCTTGCAACCGTAAGGGCTCGTTGTACGAAATCTTGTGTGGACATGATGTCCTTACCCTCCCCCGCAGCTCTTCGTGCCAAAACTTCTTCTAGTTCACCAGCAGGCCCTGGAATTCTAAATGGTGTTGGACGTGATTTTTTTGCATCACTATTTTCTGCTACGGCTTTGCCTTTCTCCCTTTGGTTCATTTCTTCCTTTCAGAATGTACCTTGTGATTTTCAAACTTTAATTTATAGGAAATGGGTGATTGCAAATTTACATCAACATTACCCGTGCCTCGCGTACAAGCTATACATATAGCCCAATTGACCATTGCGTTTTATGTATAGCGCAATATTACATTGCGTTTTATATGTAGCGCAATCTACCATTGCGTTTTATACAGAAAATGAAAAATGGCATGCTACGTTCTTCCAGGTAAGCCTCATCATTTTGCCCGTTGGCCCGCGGCCCGCCCTAAGCCCGCTAGGCCCGTTGGGCTTTACCCGAGCCCGAGCCCGCCAAGTGGGCGGGCTAGCCCAGCCCGACTTTTCCATGGGCAGGGCTTGGGCCTAGGAATTTTAACTAAAACCCGCCCGCCCGCCCGGCCGTTGGCCCGCCCATGAGCCCGGCTCGCTAGCCCGAGATACTAGCCCGCCCATAACCCGTACACTTATACACGCGTAGCATGGGTTTGAGTGGATAATTTAAATTGACTAAAAATCAATGGCTTAATTGAGTCTTCCCTCGTTGTTACCGACAATTGAAAATGATGAATTGGGCTAATGGAGGCCTTGTCTTACTGAAACCCCTCCTGGATCGAGTACTCTTTATGCCTCTGTAAATGGCAATTGATTGGAGGGAGTCATCCAATGTGGTTGGAGGGTATACGATGTTTTGGAAAATTGATTGGAGGGAGTCATCCAATGTGCATTGCTCTTTTTTTATTGTTATATGATATCTTAGTAGGCTTTTAGCATGACCTCCTTATGTTCGAATCAAGATATTCCAAAAAAAAAAAAAAAATCAGACCAAACAACGTCATTATGTTTTAAGCAAAATAGGCTATGTATGAAAGTTAAAAAAAAACGAAAAATTTGTTCATTGTTCTCTTCCCGTGGTACTAGAATTTCGGAATTTGGGACATAAAAGAAGATGGAAAAAATGTCTAGAAACTACATGTGTCCATTTGAACTTTAAATTTTTTTTGGTCAAACATGGAAAACAAATAAGTAATGTAATACCATATAATATCCTACAACACTTAAAAGCACATGATTAAATTTTTTAAATTTTTTGAACTTTAAACAAATAAGTAACTACATGTGTCCATTTGAACTTTAAATTTTTTATAGTGTTCTCTTTCCTTGATACAATCATGTTTCACTAATTTTTCTCATTTTAGAGCCAAAAATGTTACATATTCAAAAGTTTGGGCGAATTCAACAGTTGATTGAAATTGGATTATGTAACCTTCTTTAGCAATACTTTTGGTGTTTCTAAATTCAAAGGTTAGCGAAAGACTTAGGTCTTCAATTGTAGCAAAATTCAAAGGATAGCGAAAGACTTAGGTCTTCAATTTAAGGACAGAAAATTCAGAAATTGCCTTGGGCACTAAAAAATGTTAGGCCGGCCTGCCCATAGAATACGTTGAGGTCAATGCAAATCGAACCATTTTTTGTTGGGATTTAGCTAGAACCACAACCAATTTCGACAGACATTACAACTTCCCAAAAAAATTTCAGCAGAGTCTCCTTTGTTTTCAGGCAATCCCGACGCCGAAGCGTCTCAATCAGACATCCATACTACATTTTCATTCAACAAGATATAGACAAAAAATATATATATAACTACGTCAACAATAACCAATTCACTAATCACTATGCAAAAATTTACTAGGATACGAACACCGTATCCGACACAACTTCATAAACAAAGGTTTTAACATAATCTAAAAAAACATCAAAAGTTGTCATCAAAAGTATAATAAATGCATGCCAACAATCTATTACCGTATCCGACACCGAATCCATTGTCTGCAAAAGTTGTAGCCAAATAAAAAAAACATCCAAAAAAGTGGACATACAAAACACGAGCCAACTCAAGCCCGCCCCACCTTCTGTTTCTTACCCCGTCCCCGTCCTCGTCCATGTCCCTGTCCCTCTCCCTCTCCCTCTCCCTCTCCCTCTCCCTCTCCTTCCTCTCCTTCTCCCCCTTTCTTGTCATTATCGTCTTTCTTGCCCTTACCGTGGTCCGTCCCACATCCACGCGGTCCCTTATGTTGACGCTTGGTCCTCCTAGGTCCAGGAGGTGTACCATCTTGTGTCACCTGTCCTACCTCTCCTACACCACCACCCTCGTGTGGACCAGTCTCATCTACATCATAATCTCCCATATCCATGTCACCCTCAACATCCCCATGTCCCTGCATGTCAACCACTCCCTCCACAAGTGGATCGACCTGTGTAACCTCACCCAATCCTCCCTCTCCATGATCACCTAAACTACTATGTCGTGCCCTTTTTCTATTTAATTGGAGTTGGGAATCATCAAAGGGGTCGCCGACCCCTTCGACATCCAAGTCATCCCAATCATGCGCAGTGGTCTCCGTGGTGTTAGAAAAAAGATGGCTTAACATTGAAGGACTAAAATGGAGATCGGGTGTATAGATGGGATTGTCAGGATGGTCATGTGTCCGTACCTCGTGCGACGAAGCTACGTGCAGCTCTTCATTTCCCCTGGGCAACTCATGTTGTTGTTGTTGTTGTTGTTGTTGCTGATGCTGCTCCTCGTCTTGTTGTTGCGCGTCCTGGTCATGCGGGACGTCGACACCAAACTGGTCCAACTCTTGCTGCACCTCATCTATGACCGGGTTCTCCAAAATTGGTTCGGCATGCAAAACATGTCTGCGGTGCTCGGGGGGTTGCTTGCGTACATGCTTACTCAACTTGGCCAAGTGCAAAAGTCCAATCCTACCCACCTCTCCATACTGCTGTGGGGTGAGTGGCTGCACATGCTGCTTATTCAAGAACCCAAAACACCGTATCTGTATTTTCAAAGAAAAAAACAATTATGAAGCTTACTTCGGGAAAAAAACTTAATTATCAACACAACATTATTAACCAATCTAAAAATAAATTAAATATTCTTACCGAACTAGCCGTAGCCGCCCCATTCCTGCTTATATAGCGTCTTGTTATTTGTTCATACCATAGCACATAAGGATCGTTACTTGGATACTCATGATCAGCCAAGTCAGGTTCGCCCTCTACAACAACCGTAGCCATCCTTTCCTCCCACTGTCGGACTAGCACTCTATGGAATTCACCCCAATCTTTTTGCCCATTCCGCAAAGTATACCCATGGGATTGATGCATTGCATTGGAGGGTGGCGGAACATGTTGCCTAAAACCGAATTGCCGCATCACTCGCTCCGGCTGGTGCATCTCCACGTATGAAAAACAAATGAGGGGGACAGAAGCTCGCCATATAGCCATCCCGGCACGACAGTAGGGTGGTAAAGCATCAAGTACCTCCGGTTTGTATGGCATCCACTCAACCTACATACAAAAATATGATGATCAAATAATGTTGAAAAGTTAAATAATGTCATATGATAAAATATATTGATAAGTTATGACATTACATAAGCTGTAAAAAGCATTTCATTGTACCTCGTCGGGTCTCATTATGTCTAGCGCGTGCCGATAGTGTCCTACCACGCTTTTGGCAAGGTCAGGAGCAGTGAACATATCGTACCACCTAACATTAAATGAAGTTGGGAATTCCATTATTACATGACAAAAGAACTCAATCATAAATAACAATATAATCAAAATTTTACACGAATGTTATACTAACTTGCATCCTTAATTTTAATTTTAGATTAACAACTTCATTACTTTAAATGTTAGAGTACTGAACATAAATTAAGATTTTTTTTTATTCTACAAGGGCATAATAGTTGTGTGTAAGTATGAAGTGGTAGTGTCTTACTTTCCAACAAGTGGAGCGCCGGATGGGGAGATCGCTTCCCAGACGTGTCTTTGGTGACAACATGGGCAACCGCTCCCAAGCCCAAATCAGAGCAAGATCATCGCACCCGTGGCCTCCTTACCTTTCGTAGCAACATGGCACAAGCCATTATATAGTGCAAAGACAAGTGTACCGCTCCCCCAACTATAACGCCCGGCTTTTTCAAAATCCTCCAACAACGGCAACCAACACAAGTTTACAAGTGTGCCCGTGTGATCTGCAAAGATGGTACCCCCAAGCATCCTAAGCAAGAAACCCCTAGCCTTCTGCTTAACAACCTCCTCGCCATCTCCTTCTTCAATTTGGCCATCAAACTGACCTAACCATTTCATTGTTACCTTCTGGCCTTGTAAGTCATTATTGTTTTTGCTCGGAGCCTTCCCCAAAAGCCTCGTGCACAATTGCTCAATGTCTTTCAAGTCACTACTCCCCGTAACTGCTTCCCCTTCGACCGGCAAACCTAGTATAACCTCAACATCTTGCAATGTAACTGTCATCTCCCCTGGACGAAGGTGGAACGAGTGTGTCTCAGGACGCCACCTCTCGATAAGTGCAGTAAGTAATCCGCGGTCTAGGGCGACAAAAGGCACACGCAACAACCCTTCTAAATTCGCCTTTCATACGTACACCATAATTTCTTCACAAGCTTCATTCTTACGCATTTCGCCTCGACCAAATAAAACTTACTTTTGCAAAGTCCTTTGGAGGCTCCATCTGCAAAAAAATAGTAAATTGACAATTGACCGATTACTTTCAGTAACAAAATAATTTTATTTTATGTACTACTACTAATTCAATTTCACATTTTAATTAAAACCTTAATAGTGGGTCTTTTTACAATACTTACATCAAGATCCCAAATGCGTTGCGAACGGTGCCGATCTTGCAATGTAAGCACAGACGAATCCATAGGCCCAGGATCAGGAGAACGCAAGCGATCCAACTCTTGCTCAATTATATCCATACTGGAACCTAAAAAGTCATAAATAAGTAGCACACAAACAATTAAACAATCAAAGCAAGAGTTCATAAAAAATACAACGAATGGAAAGCATTGAAGTCAAAGAAATTGAGGCAATAAAATCGAAGAAAATACTTAGACATAAACAAAAGAACATTGATGTTCACTCCCCGGGAAATGCGGTGTTTTACAATTCTAACTTTCTAAGTTTTGGTCATCAACTTGAACTAATTACTTGAGGCAAGATAATTTAATGGAACAAATATTGAAGGACCTAAAATCCATGTCTCTCAATTGCAGCTCTTCATGTTTCTAATCAACCTAATGGTAAATGGCCTAATTACTTTCTCTCTGCCACGAGAAAAAAATGAAGGACCTAACATCCATGTCATCCCTTCAATTTTTCTTTCCTTCTTCTTTCCATTAACTTGTTCATTTGACAGATTCTAAAAGTTCATTCTCCAAATTTCGGGTCGAAGACGAAGGCTAGTACAAAACCCCCTCTCAATCGCGTCTTTTTCCCTACCCACCAATCTATAGGATTTGTTCTAAAAGATAATCATTGTTAAAGTGATTATCATAATTGTAGTTTTCATGTCTAACAATTTGAAATACCACCGATTAATTTGAACTTGGACATCTCCAACGGGAAAGCCGAATCCCCTTGGATCCCAGTGGTTAAAAAGGGCCATGAATACAGAGTTAAAAAGTTCCATGAATCCCCTTGGATCCCAGCCGAATCACCTCTCAACTTCTACATACGGGAAAACCCAAACCTAATGCATAAGAGAGACAGAGAGAGTACATACGGGCTAGGAGAGAGGATGCCACAAGCGTCGCCGGAGTTCAATCACCGACGCCCACGAATCGCCAGAGTTCAATCACCGACGCCCACGAATCGCCAGAAATCACCTGATCTCGCGAACAAGATGACCGGAGGAGGAACTCTGGAAATGAGACGAAGCGACATTGCAAATTGCGGTATCATTTAAAGCCCTAGCGCAATAGTTAATTGCGCAATTGTATAGCGCAATTGTAAAACGCGCTATAGAACTCACCTGGCACACACGTGGACATGGGTCTTAGCCAGGTGGAATTTCGAAGTGGAAGCGCGATGGAAAATTGCGCTAAGAAGTATTTTTACAAATAGTTTGAAAACTGAAGTACTTTTCCAATTAGTTTGCAAAAATGAAGTACTTAGCCGAAAAACTCTCTCCGAGGTTGCCAGATTACTGCAATCGGTCGCGTATGTGGAGATTTGTCGTGCGACCAACGGCGCTGATTTTGTGGCGGGTGGGGGTTTGGATTACCGTTCTCATCCTTTTCCTTTTTCTTTTTTTTTTTAAACAGTTGTATTCGGGCTAATTTACACCTACATTTAGGCTTAGTTTGCCAAATGCTAAGCGTTGATTTTATCAATCGGCAAACTAGGCCTTATTATCAACGCCGGCAAGTAACGCGTCTACAAATACAAACAGGGTGTGCAGATGGTGTACAGACCAAATTCAAGTGGGTCCCACACGAGTTATCTGAACCAATGAAGAAATTTTGGAAAAATCACTTACGCATAATGGATTGAGCTGATTTTTCAGGGGTCATCCGGAAAAATGTTTTAAGATGAATAAACGATTTGGATCACTCGTGTGAGACCCACAAGTGGGTCCCTTAATGCGGTCGTTTCGCCATCTGTACATGGGCGTCGATACTCCTTCAATTACCAATTTAATATTCTCTTGCGGTCAACGAAATCGATTTCGTTGGGAGATTTTGGGTTACCATGCTCATCACTTGAGCTTCTCTCACTAAGGTTGAGACTCTGCCCGTCCAGTGGCCTAAAACCTAAATTTTCTTCACTCTCTCACCGCCTCTTTCTTCCCCCTCTCACCGCCTTTTTACCCTTCTCTCTCCACCCCTTACCATCTTCCGTTTTATTCTGCCTTTCCATTTCTCTCATCATTTTCTTTCACTTTCCCCTTTCTCATTTCTTACCCTGTTTTGTCTTTGCATCTCATACTTTTTCGATCCTACTTTTTTTGCTCATGGCTGAAGAGGATTTCCTAGATCTAGCTGAAGGGTCTGGTGAAACAGGGGAAATCGATAACCTTTGTCTTGTGGGTAAAATACTGCATAGCAAAACCCTAAATGTCCCAGCTGTTACCAGTATTCTCAAGGCCGCCTGGAAAACTAGGGCGGATTTCTCCATCGTCCCATGGAGTAATAACACCTTCTTATTTCGTTTTGATAATGGGGACGACAGAAAATCGATCGGAATCGAAATATTGGTCAGCTTCCGCTTATATATCATCAAAAAAATCTACACTGATCATCAACGTTGACGAAAGGAGGTTTTGACATCAGGATCCATCTATTGTGGAACCAATTTCTTTATGCATTTTGGAACAAATTTCTAGATCCCTATTTTGGAACAAATTTCTAGATCCCTATTTTGGAACAAATTTCTGGGAGGAAGAAAACCCACAAGAACAGAAATTTATAGGGGTGCACAAGAAAACCGATATAACCGCTAAACCGGTCCGATCCGGACCAAACCGTTCTATTTGGTTAGGTTATGCGGTTCATTGGTCTGGTTATGGTTCTGAAAAAATAAGAACCAGTAATTATGGTTCGGTAACTGGTTCTCAATCTAAGAACCATGGTTAGAACCGAATCGGACCGTATATCTATTTATACGTGTACGTAATTATGTATCTTGATTTGATAAGTTAAAATTTTTTTCCCCTAATAGATAAAGTATTCTTTTATGTTTATTTAGAGTAGAAATCTATTTTGTTAGGAAATCTTTGATATATTACTATAACTATTTGACCCTATTAATATCCAATTTTCAATTTTCATTCCTTTGTAAGACATGTTGCTGAATTTCTTTTCTCGTTTTTTGATTATTCTATTTTTTGTTTAAGCTACTTTATTGGTTGTTTCATCAATTTTAGGAGTTGTTTTATTGATTTGTAGATTGTCAAGTACTTTGTGTATCATGTAGACCATATTTGGTTTCGAATCTTATAATTATTTTATTAGTTGTTTGGGCGCCCCGAATTCTAAATAATATTTTTAAGTTTATATGCGTGAAAAAGTGTTCCAACGCTAATCGGGTAGAACCGGAACCGATCCAAAACCGATCCGGTATTGCAGTTTGGATCTGGACAGGTTCCACACTTATATTGTTAGGTTTTGGTTCTTAATTTTCAAGAACCGGTCAGAATGGTCCGGTTACTGGATTTCTAGAGAACCGGTCTAATCCAGACCGTGTGCACCCCTAGAAATTTACATGTGAGAAGTAATCATACAGAAAATGTTGGTTAATCCCCATTTTGGCAATACCGAAAGGAGGTTTTGAACAATCTTGAAAACCCAGAAGTTGAAGAATAAAAAAATTGGTGGGTACAGCTGAATTGAATAAACAATACAAATCGGCCGGTGTACAGTAGTTCATCCGCTGGTGATGGTCGGGGATTTAGGAGGAATAGTTGTTAAAAGAGTTTTTGCCGACGCCGGAGTTGGAAACGAGATCAACGAGGAAGGAGGAGGAGGTAGAACCGTAGAACGAGGAGGAGAGAGAAGATTGTATCATTTTTCATTTTCTTTTTAAAATTAATAAAGGTGGGGCCCACTGCCACATAGGAAAATGAAAACCTCCTCCACTGCCACTCCCACCAAAAAAATTGGTTTTTTGGATTATTTTGTCTTTATTCACAAAATTTTAAATTTTGTTAATAATTTTATACATTATAGATTCCTCTCGTCGAGACGAACTACGAAACCACAAAAAATCGACCGAAAACTAACAAATGCAAAAAAAAAATTGAATAAGGACAAAAAAAAAACCATTTAGTTTTTTTAGCCAAAGGAGGACCAAGACATGTTAAACATGTGGTTCAATTCTGTTTGTTTTCCCCAAAAATATATGACGTCCAAACAAATATACTTCCTACTTGGAGTCTATGGGCACCTATGTACAATCAATTACGGCTCGGATTATCAAGGAGGGATCTTCGAGAAAAACTTGGATGCGCGTAGGGTATGGTTAAGCGATGCCCAACTATGCATCTCGGTCATATTGGAAAGAGAGAGTGATGAAAGAGAAAGAGGATAAAGTGGGGGGAATAAATCTGGGCCATAGGCTGGAATGCGTGGTCGGACATCCCGTGGTCGTACACTACACGCACTTAAATTTAGAGAGGGGGAATAAATTTGAACCGTCGATCAAGATACGTGGTTGGACACCATGTGACCATACCCTACACGCAGCCAAGTTTTTCTCGGATCTTCTATCCCGTACGGTCCAAGTGGTACAATGGAAAAGATGGAACCCGGGGGGCCTGCTGTCCGTGGGGGTCGGTAGGCCCTGCCAACCCCCATCCGCGCCGTCCGTTTCGCGCATTAACGGCTCAGATTGCATCAAACAATGGACGGCTCGGATAAACTTTGGAGAGGTAAGATCTGAGTCGTTAATGAGCGAAAGGGACGACTCGGATGAGATCGGCAGGCCCTGCCGACCCCCACGGACAGCAGAGCCCCCCATTTCGAAAAGCTGAATCAAAAAAGAAAAATGAAAAAACAATTTTTCCAAATGTTCCGATAATCCTGGGCATGTGGTCCTAAATTTGTGCTTCTATATGCGAATGGAAATGAATAAAGAATCACTTTCCAGCCTGCGCCCTCTGTCCCACCAGGGATAAGGTTGAAACACAGGAAAAACAAAAGGTGAATTTTAATAAATATGAAATTTTTCCAAGTCCTAATGCAAAGCCAGAAATGAGGAATTTGCTTTCTGAGATTTTACGGATCAAGGTGGTTGATAAGCCGGGGATTTACTTGGGGGCTGACTTGGGTTCCACTAAGAGGAAAGGGGGTCTTTTTCAAAGTGTTTTGGATCGGATTGGAAGTCGTTTGGCGAGTTGGAGGAAAAATAACCTGGTTTTTGCAAGACGGGTGACTCTAGTTAAACATGTTCTGTCAAAGATTCTCATTTATTTGTTTTCTATCTTTAGGGCTCTAAGCTATTTTATTTCCAAGGTTCATAGTATTATTATTAAATTTCTATGGGGAAAAGGTGATGGTGGGGGATTAGCTTGGATGAAGTGGACGAACTTATGTAAGCCCTTAACGCCCTGTTTGGATGTGGGAGTGGGCACCCGGATTTGGGTTCCACCCGGATTTGTAATCCCGGGCCCACCCTAATCCCCCGTTTGGATGCCATTTTTTGCCCTGGATTTGGAACACTGTTGGGCGTGGTACTCCGGCTGCTCCTGGATTTGGTAACGACAGGTGAGACCCTGTCGTTAGCTAACGAGGGTGGATTTCGATCTTTCTCTGCCATTTCTACCCCTCCAAATCCAGGTGATTTGGGGGTTCCTGTGTACGATATACCACAGATGAGAAAGGGTTTCAACAAAGAAGAGAGAGAGAGGTGACGAAGTCGATCGGTTTTGGGTTTCTGTTCGTCATCTTCATCAACTCGTCTTCAACCAATTTCAGGTATGAAAAATAACATTTTTGATCTGTTTGATGTTGTTTTTTTGAAACCCATTGGTGGGTTTGATTCTAAAACCCAGGTTTATTCGATCGATTGAGGGTTTTGGAGTTGAAATTTTGCTCTGGATTTGTTGGAAACCCATCTATGTTGTTTGTTGGAAAACCAACTATGATTCAAAACCTAGTTTATTCGAACCGATTATGGGTTTGGAGTTCAAATTTTTACGTAAATGATGTTTCATGTTCAAAACCCATGGTGGGTGTGATTATGCCCTAATCTGATGGCTTTGATTTGGGGTATTTGAATGTGATTTTTTGCCGTTAATGATGGAGGGTCATGTTATGCCCTAATCTGATTGTGGGTTTTGGAGTTCAATTTTTTCCTTAAATGATGTTTTGTGTTCAAAACCCAAGTTGTTTGTGAGTAGAAAACCCAGTTTATTGGCTGTGATGTTGGGTTTTGGAGTGTGATTGTTGCCCTCAAAATGATGGTGGGGTGGGTATTGGTTTACCCTAATCTGATTGTGGGTTTTGGAGTTAAAATTTTGCCCTATAAATGAAGTTTTGGTAGAGATTGCCGTAATTTCTTACTATGTTTGGTCTTATTTGCTGTATTTGAATCAATTTGGGTAACGTTACCTCCCTAATTTTGTTATCATTGAATTTCAAAAACAGATGGCAAGACTAACGAACGTGAACGAAGGAAGAAGGCAAAACGTAATGCTTTGATAGCAATCGTATGTTTCATGAGAGTAGTGAATACTACTCTCATGCTATAACAGCTACAAATGAAATATGTAATGTCTGGGTGTGTGTGTGTGTGTGTGTGGCTATGATGGTATACATTTATGAGCTTTGATGGTTAAAATTTATGAGCTGTGATGGTTTAGATTTCTGAGCTCTGATGGTTTACATTCTGACGTATGATGGTTTATATTTATGAGTTGTGATGGTTTATATTCTGAGCTCTGATGCTTTACAAAAGTGCAGTTTTCTGGGCTGTAAAAGTGCAGTTTTCTGGGCTCTAAAAGTGCAGTTTTCTGAGGTATAAAAGTGCAGTTTTTTGGGGTACAAAACTGCAGTTTTTTGGGCTACAAAAGTGCAGTTTTCTGGGCTCTAAAAGTGCAGTTTTCTGGGTTCTAAAAGTGCAGTTTTCTGGGGTATAAAACTGCAGTTTTTTGGGGTACAAAAGTGCAGTTTTCTGGGCTGTAAAAGAGCAGTTTTCTGGGCTCTAAAAGTGCAGTTTTCTGAGGTATAAAAGTGCAGTTTTTTGGGGTATAAAACTGCAGTTTTTTGGGCTACAAAAGTACAGTTTTCTGGGCTCTAAAAGTGCAGTTTTCTGGGCTCTAAAAGTTCAGATTTTTGGGCTACAAAAGGGCAGTTTTCTGGGCTCTAAAAGTTCAGATTTTTGGGCTACAAAAGGGCAGTTTTCTGGGCTACAAAGGTGCAGTTTTCTGGGCAACCACACGGCAGTTTTCTGGCTACCTACCTCTATTTAGTTTTGTGGTTCATAAATATGCACTTTTGTGGGCATATTTAGTGGTTCATTTGATTTCAGTTTACTGGGCAATTGTGGTGCTTTTTTTTGATTGTTTAGCAATGTAATGACTGTTGGGATATGTTTGGAGGTTGGCTATGATGAATACCTGAGCCATTTGTGTGTGTGTGCAATTGGCTTGCCTTTTTGGCATCCGACATTGCCGTGAAACCCAGAAAACTGCATTTGTTATTGTTTTGTAGCGCATTACAATGATAGTTGGTACTTGGTCATTCAAAGTTGGTAGCTACCCTTATGCTAACTGTTGATCCTCGGAAACGGCTATGATGATATTTCAGGAAAATATAATAGGCAAAACACATCTCTCGGCGGTCAATTTATGATGGTCAACGGTTGGATAACCGTTCGGCAACATAAATTGTTGTCAGACTTGTGCAATGTGTGCCGGCGCCATTGAAATTCTGAGCCAACGACATATGTTCATTCACTTAACTATTTTTTAATAAACACTATTTATTTTTGTTTAGATTACGGAATGGCAGGTCAACAGTCCTATTGGGTGGTATTCATTGGACATCGGCCGGTGATTTACAAAACTTGGGAGGAATCTGAAGTTCAAGTCAATGGATACTCGGGGGAGCTTGAAGAAAATGTACAACACACTCGACGAAACGGAAATAGCCTTGCTAAATTTTCGTTTATTGTAATTTTCTTCTTAGGTTTTCTATGTTGTATTCTGGTAGCACTTTTTCTCGATTCAGAATGAAGTTGTACGTTCCAACATTTTGTAAACAGAACCGTTTATTGAAATGCAAACATCAATTGTCAAATAAATTACAAGGCATTGCTTGCAATACATTACAAGGCTCAAAAGATGTATCACAAGAACGATAAAAAACATAGACTTGGAAATTATGCAAAATTCTTCAGACATCCAAGTACTTCAATCTTCATCCTGCCCACCGTTCTGAGGTGTAAAACAATAGTGTCATCGATTATAATTGGGAAATCTTTTCCCATTCCAATTCGCAAATTGGGGACGACCCTACAAAATTTAAAAAAGAAAATCAAAGTTATATTAAATAAGGAAAATGAAATAAATTTACCTGCCTCTTGACAATTTCTTACTTGGACAAATTTGTTCCAAAGTTCATCAATAGAGACTTGTTTTTTTTAAAAAAAAAATTTGTAAGAAAAATAAGAGTTTTGTTTGGTATTTATAAAGAAAATTGTATCTAACATTCAACCACAAACTCATCATTCAATAATTTATCTACTACTCCACCAACCATTAACCATTGAACTACCATTTACTCTCTATTCAACCAAAAAAATTTACAAATTATTTAATTAACCTACTCCCCATTCAAATAAACAATGAATTGTCTTTTTTTTATTTAGGAAATTAATAAAAAAATTTTTTTTTGTAATTCGGTTTGAATATTTTTTTGGGATTTATTGTGTATTTTTTGTATTTATTATCTAATTATTATGTATTTATTGTCATTATAATAAAATTAATCCACTTAGTTTATTAAAATATAAAACTTGGGGCAAATAGGTCATTTGCCCTCTTATCCTATCAAATCCACCTTCCAAATCCCCCTTCTCAAAATACCATCCAAACACCTTACTAACAAATCCACCCTTCTTATGAGGTGGGGCCACCCTCATTACCAAATCCACCCTCATTACAAATCCACCTTCAAATCCACCCTCATTACAAATCCACCCAAATCATCTCCGGCATCCAAACGGGGCGTTAAGTTAGGGTGGGCTCGGTTTGCGGGACTTAGGTTCTTTTAATCAAGCACTGTTGGCTAAGGTGGCTTGGAGACTATTTGATAATGCGAATAGTCTTCTAGCCAAAGTTTTGTCGGGAAAATATTGTAGCAAAAAAGATTTCCTGGTGGTAGACGCTAAATCCGGATGTTCTTGGGGTTGGCGGAGTATTTTATGGGGAAGGGATTTGTTGGTTAAGGGTTTAAAATGGGAAGTGGTCAAGGAATTAAGGTTTTGGGTTCATGAAACTGAGAATCCATATGTTGGCCATGGGGTTATGGGTTCTCTTAGTGATATGATCGAGGGTAGGCTCCCTTATTGATTGGAGATGGGCTAGATGGCATGAGCCTTTAGTTAGGAACATTATCATGGATATTCTAGATCTCAGTTCAGTTTCTTTTTGCTATGTAAATGTGACTAAGGGGTTCTTTGGCTAAAAAAACCATTTTGGTTTATTTTTTGTCTTTATTCACAAAACTTTAAGTTTGACTAATAATTTTATATTTTTTAGATTTCTCTCGTAGAGAGGAGCCAAGAAACCACAACAAATCGACCGAAAACTAACAAATGCAAAAAAATTGAATATAAAACCAAAAAAACTTTAAAACCAAAAAAACCAGTTTTTTTCACCCAACGAGGTTCAAAAGATAAAAAAACCTAGATCAATCCTCTAATTAATTAATATATTTGTTTGTTTCAAAATAAAAAAATTTTTTATTTTGTTTCTTTTTCTAGTTTTGTTGGGAAAATGGGAAAAAATTAAAATATCCCTGCGATATGTGATTGATTTATTTTGTTTAATAACCCGTAAAAGGAGCAACCTTTATTCAAAAACATAAAAATTCAAGATCCAA